>JANRMT010062800.1:14044749-14125668 GCA_026402145.1 Polypterus bichir lapradei | reverse complement strand
GAACAACGTCTCCATCGGTGTGTAGCTGCCCAAGGGAACTACTTTGAAGGGGATAACATTGATGTTTGAAAAAAATAAAAACTTTGGTAAATAAAAAATCAGTCTCATTACTTTTCTGCCACACCTCGTATATATATTTGTCACACATGGGCCTTGGAGGTTCTCCTCATAGGCTTAACTGAGGTATGCAGTAACACACCAGGACAAGATGGCAGCACTATCACTAACATTCTCTTTCTCTTGTCCTTCTCTTCCTGCAGCACTAAGAAACTGCCCAGTGAGGGCACTTAGATCCGCCCCTTCTGGTTCCACAGCTATAAGAAACCCAGCTGCCTGGAAGCAGGTGTCATTTGCGACCAGAGTGACCCACCAGACAAAGCTCCTGTCAGACAGGACCCTGAATCTGAAGCTAAAGCTGAAACTGTTTATTTAGTAAAGCCGCTGGGCAAGAACTGTAAACGCCAAGAGACATTATTTCTGTTGGACCCTTTCAGTTAATTAAACGGAATGACCCAGTTGGCGTCCCAAATTTTATCTATTTATTTATTTATTTATTTTTTTGTGATCTGTCATCCCTGCACCTGTACACATTTATACATCTATAACAATTGTCTCATGCATGCGCATGAGAGACAGTATAGGGTGGTCCAGATCTAATTATGCAATTTTCATTACACTTTAACTTATTAAGTTTATTACATAGAAAATCGCCCGAAAAATCCCGGACCATCGAAAAGAGTGCAAACTGACAACATGAAGAATTGTCTTTGTGCCTAATCGTCCCCACATAAATCAAAGTCATCCACACGATCTGGATCTGTATAATTAGATCTGGACCCCCCTGTATAAGGACTTTGGTGATGGTAATTCTTCGCCACTCCAGGAGATGGCGCTGTGTGATAACATTCTCTCTTTCTCACCCTCTGCAGACATGAAGTCTGACAGCTCTCCACCACCAATGTCACTTCCGGCGTCTGTCCACCTGGACCCGCGTCTTCTTGCCTGGGCAACATTTGATTGGAAGAACCACCATATTGGGCAGTCACAACAGGACTCCAGTCTGAGAAGACTGGATTTTGTGTTTACATAAAAATATATATATATCTATATTTTGACCAGAGCATTTCCTTCTAAGGAGAAACAATACCATTTCATACTAAAGCACTGTTCCCAGTAATGTACAGACAATAGCTGAGCTATATTTAAATGAACAAACTACTTATAGCCACACTTTTCTGTTATGCCTCAGGGATAATCAAATAAATAAAGCTGTTTGATTTATATTCAAATATTATACTTCAGAACCAACTAACAATATAATATTTACCAGTGGTTGGGCGTAAAGTATTTAGTATACTATTATTAACGTAGGTGTAGATTTAAAAGCAATTAAGTATTGTATTGTCAGAAGTCGTGATGGTTAAGCAAAATTCTGTTCTTCTTTAAGTATTCATAGTTACTATTTACTTTTATCATAACACAGTCATTTTATGAATACATTTCACCACATCATTGATATTTTATTAGGCCGTGTCAGCATATATAATTCTTTTGGATCGCATTCACATAATTTATAGCATATGGATTGTATTCTTTTTTATTATGAAATTAGTCAAAAGTATTTACAGTTGATTCAGGCTTTGGCAGAAAAAGAAAACTTTTATCTCATGTTTTTGTCTTTTCAGGAAACATAAAATGGACAGTGAAATAGAGTGCGGTTTGGTCACTGCTTCAAAATGATAAATATTTTTTAAGGGCTGTGGCATAAAATAAGTCGGTGCAAATGATTCCATTTTCTACTAAAATGAATTTCTAGCAAATTCAAGTGTATGATTACATTTTTCTGTTTTAATTAGGGTGAGCTGTGCACTTAATCTGATGTGAGATGAAAGCCTAAAGCAGATCTGTGGACATGCCAAGGTCTCTGGCTTGACGGCCGTACTGCTTAGCCTCCTTGGGTCACACGTATAGCCTGACTGGTGTCGTTCTCTTTGACCCCAGCATCGTCCTCTTTCCAGAAGTGACTGCCAAGAGAGCGGTAGGTGTGGACTGTCTTATCATAGCAGTGAGCAAAGCAAAGCAGAGTAGTAAAGCATAAAATCCAGAATGCAAAGAAATAGTGCTAACAAACAAAATAAGCAAGATGTAAAGTATCAAATAAATTAGAAATAAAAGAAGTCAAAGAGAAGTTTTAGGCAAAAACTTATCAATTAGTTAAAGTCAAAAAATGCTCAGTAGTACAACCCATTTCTCTTACCTCATTCTGTCGTTCTGTTAATTGTTCTCGTGCAACAGGGTTACATTGCCCAGGAGTCCAATCAAAACACATGTCTAAAAATTCATTACAATTCACTGTATTGTTGAAATGGTAATTACTTTCATGACAAGCTACAAAGATAAGAACCTAATTGAGATCTGAAGCATGGTGAAAGCTGCCATGAATTGAAAAATAATGAGAGAGAGAAAAAGAGAGAGCATATCATGAATGGGTCACACATACAGTATGTAAAAAATGAATTAGTGCAGAACCGGCCATGTAGGAATGTTCAAAAACTATCAGTGTTTTGTTAATAATTCACACTTTATTTAATTAAATGTTTTTCATCAGTAAGTAAAGCATACTTAAATATATATATATATAACAGACAGCAAAAAAAGGCAAAAGGATAAGTGTAAAAGTGTCCAGTTTTCATAAAAGTAAACAAGTAGAAAATGTTCAGAATAGTTAAAAGCATTCATCCATGCATTATGTTCATCAATTTATTCCAATACCGGTTCGTGGAAAGATAAAGCTTACCAGCATTACACAAAATGTACAAGCCAGTCCTGGGTGGGACACCAGTCTACCTCAGGGCACACTCCTGCACACATACACTGTGGACGAAGACTTCAGACCAGACAGCAGGTGCGGCTATAAAGCAGCTTTATTTTGCAGAGTCACAGTGAGAAGAGTTTCAGAAAAGCAGACAATCAAATATACATGACAGCGTAAGGGGTCTTCTGAAGCCCATCTGTTGGGTGGGGCAAGTTTTTATACCCCTAGAATTCGTGATTTAATATCATTATGAAATGTAACAGTTGACACTTTTATTATACACAATCTTTGAGCCCCTTCAACGCCCCTTATGCAACTTGATTTCTTGGCCCCTTTTGTTATGCCGTTCAGATGTAAGCTAAGGGAAAACGTGATAAGGCAGACTCATGTGTGGAATGCTTAGACCTTGAGTCCTTTGCACAAATATTTTTCTGTTTGCTAAAACAAAGCATGCTATTACATGGTTAAGTAAAGCTTACTTCTCAGACATGAATTAGTACAAGGGAACGAAGAGAACATTCGTCTTCCACAACACACACTCATGCACACTCCGCATGTTTAAGGAATGTCGGAAGACACCAAAGCAAAAATAAATTTCAGGGGCTGTGAGGCAGCAGTGCCATCCACGGCCTCATGTGATATAAGCTACTGTATAGTAAAAGAAATAATAAATAAAAGAACATGTGACATTTGAGTGAGTGTACTAATGTCTGCAGATAAATAATTCCATAGAAGTGAATGCACAAGCTCAAAAGCAAGGCCTTCTTTCAATTTAAAATGAACTCTGGTATTTAATCTGGAAATACAAACATCTTCTTGGTATCCTTAAAAGCCTAATTTACATCACATCCTTCAGTCCAAATTTAGGATTACCTTTTTATTTGCAAAATCTATGTTGAAATTTAATGAGGTTCATTTTAACAAGCAATGGAGAGGGTCAAACTGAGTGAGATCAATAATTAAAACTTCAAAACACTTTAAAGTTTAGGGTTAAGGTTAATTATAAATTTTAAACGTCTAGAACATCTAAGTAGAGTAGTTAACTTATTTCTCTCAAGACGCTTCAAAGGCAAGTGAAGCTGCATTCCATGAAGATAAAACTGAAAATTGATATTGTATTTACATATGGCGGAATGGAATCGTCTGCGGTGGGCTGGCGCCCTGCCCGGGGTTTGTTTCCTGCCTTGCGCCCTGTGTTGGCTGGGATTGGCTCCAGCAGACTCCCGTGACCCTGTAGTTAGGATATAGAGGGATGGATGGATGGATGGTCTTAGGATATAGCGGGTTGGATAATGGATGGATGGATGGAATGGAATCATTTCAGCTGAAACTCGGATTGTCTCTGGAGGTTCGCTATCAGGAGCAGGTGAGGCTGATGTCATGATAATTACCAGAAGAAATTGAATGACAGGGTATGAAAACCCACCAGCAGTTACACCCCAATGCCCAATTTTTCAACACAGATAAACAAAATAACAAGACCACCTTAATCGAAAAGGTGCCAACAGAATATTAAAAAAATGGTCTGAGCATGAACTTTTATTCACATTTGAAAGTTGGCTATTGGATCCTTTGCCAAAAGCAGCTTCAAGCTTCACTAATTTGAAAATCAAGCTGATCTTTTTCATTTAGGCAGTTCACACTGTTGCTTCACAGCATAATGCAATACGTTCAGTTCCCAGAATACTTTCCCTCAGCATATACTTTGCATGTTTATTCAGTGTCCACATTACAGATCTGTTGGTTCTCTAACTTCCTCTGACATTCCAGAGATATGCATGTTACCTCGACTGGCGAGTCAGTATGAATGGGACTGGGTGAGTTTCCTGCCTTGTGCCCAGTGCTGTCAGGGTAGGCTATGGCTCCTTGCAACCCAGAACTGGATAAAGTGGCCACAGAAAATGAATGAATGTTTTGGCTGCTTTTATTGCTAATTCAAAATTTCTTTTCAGGAATCTTTTATAATGCTATTTAATTAACAAAGACCTAGGATTTTATGTATTATTTCTTAACATAAATACTGTTGTAATTAATGGTTTCTATCACCACATTCACAAATTCAGCAAGAATAATTTTTATGGGACTTTCAAGACAGTTTTGAGTGACCTACAAGCTAGATCCAGGACATTCTCAAAACAGATGGATTTAAAAGATTTAAACGTGTATACACAAATGTCTAAAATGTGTGTTTTAAAAGAAAATGTAATGACACACACAAGACAAAACCTTCCATCTGATTATTTTAGAACTTATATAATCTAATGTTAGACAAGCAGGACGCTGCAGTCTGTCCAGGAGAATGTGGCTTAAAGCAGGAACAGGATTTCAGTCCATCACATGGCACACTCTCATATTGCCAGCTTGCCACAATGCCAGTTTGGAGTAACCAGTTGACCTCAAATACAAGCCTTTGAAACTGGGATGGAAAATCTACATAAACATAAAAGAAAAATGCAAACTCGATACAGATAGGGAGGGACTGGGCTAGTCTAACTGCTATGCCACCATACATCCCACAAGCATGAATTCCACCAAAATCAAATCAGAGGTAAGGACTCACAAACCAGCATCTGGGGAAACACAGCTGCTAACAACCTCTTTTCTTTCACCAGCAACCAGGATGACAAAGGCTGCTGATGTTACTTCTGAATGCAACAACAATGTCTCCTACTTGGACAGAGGCAGTGGTGTTGTAAGAATTATGTTTCTGGACTTCTCTAGCACCTTCAACACAATCCAACCTCTGCTCCTTAGGGACAAGCTGACAGAGATGGGAGTAGATTCATACCTGGTGCCATGGATCGTGGACTATCTTACAGACAGACCTCAGTATGTGCGTCTCGGGAACTGCAGGTCTGACATTGTGGTCAGATGCACAGGAGCGTCACAGGGAACTTTACTTTCTCCAGTCCTGTTCAGCCAACATACATCGGACTTCCAATACAACACAGCGTCCTGCCACCTGCAAACGTTCGCTGACGACACTGCTATCGTGGACTGCATCAGGAGTGGGCAGGAGGAGGAGTATAGGAACCTAATCAAGGACTTTGTTAAATGGTGCGACTCAAACCACCTACAACTGAACACCAGCAAAACCAAGGAGCTGGTGGTGGATTTTAGGAGGACCAGACCCCTCATGGACCCTGTGATCATCAGAGGTGACTGTGCAGAGGGTGAGGAGCTATAAATACCTGGGAATGAAGCTGGATAATAAATTGGACTGGACTGCCAATACTGATCTGTGTAAGAGAGGACAGAGCCGACTATACTTCCTTAGAAGGCAGCGTGCTTCAACATCTGCAATAAGATGCTGCAGATGTTCTATCAGACGGTTGTGGTGAGCGCCCTCTTCTACGCGGTGGTGTGCTGGGGAGACAGCATAAAGAAGAGGGACAAACTGGTGAGGAAGACAGGCTCTATTGTAGGCACGGAGCTGGACAGTTTGACATCTGTGGCAGAGCGACGGGTGCTGAGCAGACTCCTGTCAATCATGGAGAATCCACTGCATCCACTGAACAGGATCATCTCCAGACAGAGGAGCAGCTTCAGCGACAGACTGCTGTCACCGTCCTGCTCCACTGACAGACTGAGGAGATCGTTCCTCCGCCACACTATGCGACACTTCAATTGCACCCAGGAGGGTAAACGTTAACATTATACAAAGTTATTGTCTGTTTTACCTGCATTTTTATCACTCTTTAATATTGTTTTTTTATCAGTATGCTCCTGCTGGAGTATGAGTGGCGAGCGCCCTCTTCTACACGGTGGTGTGATGGGGAGGCAGCATAAAGAAGAGGGACGCCTCACGCCTGGACAAACTGGTGAGGAAGGCAGGCTCTATTGTAGGCACGGAGCTGGACAGTTTAAGATCCGTGGCAGAGCGACGGGCGCTGAGCAGACTCCTGTCAATCATGGAGAATCCACTGCATCCACTGAACAGGATCATCTCCAGACAGAGGAGCAGCTTCAGCGACAGACTGCTGTCACCATCCTGCTCCACTGACACACTAAGAAGTTTGTTCCTCCCTCACACTATGTGACTCTTTAATTCCACCCGGGGGGTAAACGGTAACATTATACAAAGTTATTTTCTGTCTGTTTTACCTGCATTTTTATCACTCTTTAATTTAATTTAATATTGTTTAATATTGTTTTTTATAAGTATGCTCCTGGAGTATGTGAATTTCCCCTTGGGATTAATAAGCATCTATCTATCTATCTATCTATCTATCTATCTATCTATCTATCTATCTATCTATCTATCTATCTATCTATCTATCTATCAATGCAAAGGTACAGAGAAGAGCAAACATTAATTTCAAGCTGACTGGATCTTCTTATAAAGTTCAGGCAAAAAGAAAGTTCCCCTTTGTTACTTCAGACAGAGTTACTGTGTCAAGGAAGTGACCTGCAGCTAGTCTGTTGGAAATGAGACAGATGTGAAGAGGCCTTCAAAGTGAGCATTAATCACTCAGCTCTGACTATTAATTATGTCATAACAGAGTATAATAATATATCGTTTAGCTATAGAGGAATATAACTGCATAAACAGCAATGCTTTTTGAGCTGCAGCAGTTAAAATGTCCCTCCTGTTTTCTAATTCTGCTTTTACCGTTATAGCGAGGCAGAGTCTATCAAGACATTAATATTAGCATTACAAATTATGTTATTTGTTCAGGGTTTTCTCGTACTATTTTATATATTTTATTTATTGCTTCTTATTCAAATGCAAACATTCAATGTTTCCTGTATTTATGTTTGTTTAACATTTTATGTAAGTATAATTTACATCCAAAGGTGTTTATGCCCTGTGGTTCATTTCGAATTTCTGTGAAGTGCTTTGAGCATGGGAAAGGTGCTATATAAATTAAATGCATTATTATTATGGTCAGGGCTTATCCCAAGGCAGGACACATGCACACACACACACACACACACACACAAGCCAATTTCATGTAATTAGTTAACTTCAAATGCAAGACTTCTAGACGTTGGTGGAAACACATGCAAACAAAGGAAGAACTGGCAAACTGAGCGAATACTGTGACTGGACTGTGAATTGAAAGTGGGCCAGAGTCGTAGGAACATTTGTTTTATTTACTCCAATTAATGACTAATGGGAAAAGAATGGTTATTGATAATGTAATATTTATTCTCAGTTACTAAATAAACAGTTAACATATCCAATGTCAAGCAGTATCTTTCGTTTCCGTGCAACGTGACTCAGTTAAAGATGTTGTTAGTGGTTTTATGTTTGGGTTTCTTTTTCAAGGTCACATAATTCTATTTAGATTTTTCATTCCAACAATCTTTAATTGGCATATTGTGTGTAATCTGTTAATTTTGGCTGACATATTGAAACAGATGGTTGACATACTGTTTGTTAAACTAAAAAAAAAAAAAGACTAATGACATGTTTCATTCAAACACATATGGTAGACGGTGGGATTCAGGAACCCATGGCCTAATATCAAAAAGATCACATTTAAGCAATGACACATTTCACCTATCTGTGAACTACAATAAACTATACTAATTAACCACATACAACCAACATTGCGTGTAAAAATGTATTGTACCCAGGGTTATTATGAGGGTAAGTGTAATCTGGACCTTTTCATCCTGCCAGCGGTCCAGCCGTATTCAGGCCTTGATTGTTCGAGAAGCTAACCCAACAACAATGACTTCAAGGTAAATCCTCCCCTGTAACAGACCCCATTCTAATTTAAATTCAAGCTTCATTTGACATGCGGAGACACCCATTCATTCATTTTTAACAAACTCTTCCAATTCAGGGTAGCGGAGAGCAGTTGCCTATTGGGCACCATTGAGTGGAAGGTGAAATCCCCACCTGGACAGAGTGTCCAGAGTGAATGCAGGGCATGCTGGAAAGCAAACACAGTTAAACAATAAATGAGAACATGAAATAATAAGGCAAAAAATAAATAAAAAGAAAAATTTCAGTAACAAGCAACTATACAAATTAGGGTGCTGAAAAGTAGCACAACATAAAAAAATGTACAGACATTTACAATTTGTAATGCAATTCATTTATGTGCTCATTCATTTATTTAAATATACATTATTTGGGCATGAAAAATGTTGGATTATTATTTTTAGCATTTCAAAGTTAAAATGATGTATTACAATATTGTTGCATTTCAGCTTGGGAGAGTTCCTACTGACACTCATTGTTCCCAAATTAGTCTGCAGCACTTTGTCAACAAGACAGAAGTACTCAGAAAAAGCAAGCGTATGAAAGGATTAATAAGCATGATAATACGCCTGAAATATTATATCAAAATGTTTGACACTTTCCATGACAGCAGCATTTAAATGTATAAATATTAATTGTATAAATACAGTAGCATGTATTGCAATCAGCATGTGTCCCTCCTACAATGAGCACATCTTTGCTTCTGCTGCTATAGTGATACCATTTTGGCTGCTTCGGTATCCAAAATGGAATAAAGTGAGTGGTAAAAATAAACAGATTAATGAAACAAATAACAAAATACATAGCAGAGATTAAGACAATCTGATAAATTTCAATTCAGGGTGCCAGAGCCAATCCCAGCCAGCACTAGACAGATGCCAGGAAACAGCTCTGAGCAGGGTACTGCTCTATTACAGGGCCCACTCACACACACACACACACACACGGTCAATTTGGAATGACCGATAACCTAATTAGCAACTTCTTTGACTATGTGGGAGAAGAACTGGAGTAATGCCCATTCAGACCTGGAAAAAGCATACAAACTGCACACAGGCATAGAATTCAAGGCTGGATCTAGGCAGGTTCCGGGTCAGAGTAGTCCCCACCAAAAAGTTGATGTGTTGAGGTTCATAAACAGAATATGTACACCAGCTCACGTAAAACTCCAAGAGGACACCTGCTCAACTCCCAAAACCCCTGAATTACTTATACATCTATTAGCGCACTTGAAACTCTAATGGGGATGACCCACCACAGCGGCTCTTCAACCTTTCTGGCAGCACCACCAAGAACGGCAAGCTCAAACTGGCCCTGGCAGGATTGAAATTCTAAGATGCTGGACCCATGTAGTGGCAGCACTACCCCCTGTACCATTAAGTATCCCTTTAATAAACCAATTTGATATAAACAAAGAAAAAAACACTGTTCTGCAAAAAAAGCTGTTATAAGATTTGCAATAGCTAAATACTGATGTCATACAAGGACTCCATTGGAGGGTTTAAACAAAGTTGCTGAAAACATTGTGAGAGAGCACAGTAAAGGGGCAGAAGTGGGGAAATATGACAATGCGGGTCCTACTCCATGCTCCCATCTGCCTTTCAGAGAGCCCCTTCCTTTCGCCCACCCAATGTTGTTCTTGCTCTCTAAGCCTTTTTTCCATTTCCCCCTTTCCTTTCTGTGCCGGCCCATTCTTATATGGCTCAGTGGGCGCAGCGCTTCAATCACGCACAGCAGGAAGTCGATTAATCAATTAAGAACTCCATCAACAATCCACGGTTGCACGATCGCACCCACGGAGACTGACACGGCAAATGGATTATTTAAAAGCTGCCAGTCTTTCATAGCCGTGGACCTGCTACACCATATTCCTCCCGCCTTAAACCACCAGTTGCACTAAAACAATCCCACACTAAAACCAACCCAAGCTCCCCTTTGTAAACACAGGAAATTAAAATAATAACAACTTTAAAATGACAATAAAAACAAGCAATAAATAAATGTCCATTGAAAAGCTCAGTCCTTTAAAATGTCCTTCTCCGGCTTGGGTCGGTGGGATCTTTGAAAAAGTCTGGCACCTATCCCACTTGCTGATAGACAGATAGATAGATAGATAGATAGATAGATAGATAGATAGATAGATAGATAGATAGATAGATACTTTATTAATCCCAAGGGGAAATTCATATAATCCAGCAGCAGCAAACTGATAAAAAACAATATTAAATTAAAGAGTGATAAAAATGCAGGTATAACAGACAGACAATAACTTTGTATAATGTTAATGTTTACCCCCCCCGGGTGAAATTGAAGAGTCGTATAGTGTGGGGTCTCCTCAGTCTGTCAGTGGAGCAGGACGGTGACAGCAGTCTATCGCTGAAGCTGCTCCTCTGTCTGGAGATGATCCTGTTTAGTGGATGCAGTGGATTCTCCATGATTGACAGGAGCCTGCTCAGCGCCCGTCGCTCTGCCACAGATGTCAAACTGTTCAGCTCCTTGCCTACAATAGAGCCTGCCTTCCTTACCAGTTTGTCCAAGCGTGAGGTGTCCCTCTTCTTTATGCTGCCTCCCCGGCACACCACCGCGTAGAAGAGGGCGCTCGTCACAACTGTCTGATAGAACATCTGCAGCATCTTATTGCAGATGTTGAAGGACACCAGCCTTCTAAGGAAGTATAGTCGTATGATCTGTCTCCTGCTCTTCGGTCCCCACAGCCAGCTCATCCCACTGCTGCCACCATTTGAGATGATGTGGGTCCTACTCCATGCTCCCATCTCCCTTTTAGGGAGCCTCTTCCTTTCGCTCCCAATGCTGTTCTCGTTCTCTAAGCCTTTCTTCCATTTTCTCTTTTCTTTCTGTTCCCGTCCTCTTTGTGCCGGCCTGTTCTTATATGGCTCCGTGGGCACAGTGCCTCAGTCATGCGCCGCAGGAAGCCAATTAAGCAATTGAGAATGATCGCACCCTCATGTGCAGGTGTGACTCGCCCCAATTACTACATCAACTCCACGTGGCTGCACAATCGCGCCCACGGAGTCTGACACGGTGAATGGATTATTTGAAAGCCGCCAACCTTTCATAGCTGTGGACCCGCTACACCACAGGAACCTTATGCTACCCACATCTCCTAATGTAAAGTATAGGTCTCTCCTTATTCTTTGCTGCTGGAGAAAGTTGTACATGAAAGGGTTAAGGGGTGAAAATGGAAATTTAAGAAGATTTTCACAGGCACTGCTACAGACAGTTCCACAGAGAATTCTAATGGAGGGACGTATGAAGTGTTTCACAGGCCACTTGTCACCAACAGTTACAGGAAGCTGCTGGGGTGCCTGTCACGAGAGATAGATACTGGCATGGCAGACTGAAGAAATCTTAAAGAACAGCTTCCTTTTAACAGCTATGTTAGTTTGCATATAATGACTATGAAGCAATTCAATATCACCAATCAACATACAGATAAATGGTATATTCTAGAAACACCCCTCCACCATTAATGATCACGTAAATTCCCAAAATAGGTAATTATTAAGAGTCGTGGATAAGCACCTGGTTTTAAAGAAATACAGCATCTTATATGTGAAGTGTTATCAGAGAACAAAATCTAAAGGTAAATGTTATGTGATCTAATTTTCTAATTTAAATGTGCTGATACAAATGAATTCAGAATTCAAGCACTTTTTTGTTTTTCTTTACACCGGGACAGATGGCAAGTCAATTTGAAGAATGGAGAGAATTCAAGTGTGTGCTAGGTGTTACATAAATGCATAATCTTGCTATACGTCACCACTGGAGTGTTGAGTCTTCACGTTACAGTAATTAAGGTCTGGATATGGGACACTATTGCTTATGTCCAAAAAGTGGAAGAAACTGAATGCCATCATGGAAATAATCAACATCATCGAAGGAGGTGGGTTTTGCAGAAAAGCGCCAAACACAGAAAAGAAGCCCATAAAACATAGGAAATATGGGAAATATGGGAAATAATTGAGCTTTGCTTTCCTTTATTTGTGTCAAGCTGCAGACCAAGTGCTTGCAATTTTTTTTCCACTTACTGACTTTGTGCATGTATTTCCAAGAACTGTTAAAACATAAAAATAATAGGACTTGTTCAGCATTCTTCTGAAGAGTGCTTCTACACGTTTGATTTATAAATATGTATACCATTCCTAAGCTTTCAGCAAAAGTGATGCTTTGTTTTGATTCTAAAGCTGTGCGTTAGTATAATGACTTTAGATATTTCATTCTTATGTTTAGGCATACTTTTTATTGGCTTGTACATGTTGTTGGCTTGTATTGGCTCAGAGTACCTGGAAAAAATGCATGAATGCATGTTTTATGATTTTTCTTTTTTCTACTGATTTTGTTAGCCCTGATTCTTAATTATTGGTAACTGTACGTCACTTCTAGTTTTTAAATAAATATCTGTCTTTATGTGTATTCATTTTTGCTGTTGATAATTTATAAAGTGTCTAATTATATTTATCCGTGAACTTGTTACAGTACTCTTAGCCTGCACTCAGTGAAGAGTGCCATAGAAAAATAAACTACATTGATTAGCTTTGCTTTATAGCATGCCTTCTCTGGCCTAATTCATCTCTTGCACTGCATATCTAAATTCTTCATCAAACCAGTCCTCTTCCTCTATATTTATTTTAGTCTCCAGTGTCTCTTGTGCAGTCACCTTTGTTATGTCTGCTGTTCTTTGCAATTCCCTGTCTATATCATTTATTTGATTCACCACTGCTAGCTTAGTGCTTACTACCTCTTGGTGCCAGGCTAGTTCTGAGTCTCCTTTGAACTTCTCTATGTTCCACACTTTATTGTTTATTTCCTATTATGTTCCACACATAACCACATACACTGTCCTCAATCGATAGTGGCCAGAGTAACAAATTGTGGACTTCTACTATGTAACTGGTGATGAGTGATAAGCTCATATTAATAAGTGATCTATCTACATCAAAACATATAAACCAGGAGCTCTCTAAATACCCATTTGGTTGTTCTTGTTGGGACAACATTTGCTTTTTATTATCAGGGTCATAATTCAATAGTTCCAAAAGTGCTACGTTTTTGGATTACGAGTTTCCTATTAGGGTTTACTCCATTAGCTGCAGTTTTCTCAGTTTTAAAGATATTGGGATTCACTCTAACCTTAACCCACATTTGCAACTTCCAAAGAAGTACACACCAAGGAACCGCAATGAGGGTGGCATAACCAGGATTTGGCAATGGAGCTACTCAAGTGACAGACAGGCATTTCTCAGTATTTTCCAGAAACACCTTTCAGCACCAATGCTCTTCACTGAGGCTCTTTATACTGGCATTAGCCCCCATTCTTAAGACAAAGTCTTTAGCTGACCTCTGAAGAGTAATCCACTTTAGAACATAAGAAATAGAGAAAAACATTGGTCTGTTGTTTGCTGAAGCTACACAGAATAATACCGTGACATGAAGAAATTGGGAAATTTTACACCGGATCCTACTTTTACACATAGAAAGGCTGAAGCCCAAAAATCAAAATAAGCTTGTATTTCTTTGCAAAATTAAAGTTGTAGCAGTGCTACTTAATTGAACTGCAGTTCCCAGCAACCTTAGGAGTACTACATCATTGCACAGCTTTGGACTTGTCACAGGGGTAGTTGTGAGGAATAAGATGTGGTGCTTCTTTTAAAATGCAGCTGTAAGATGCTGGAAAAGGACTGAGATTCTCTGATGTTTTTTAGTTGCAACACTTCACACCACAAACTCAATTACAAATACTATTACCCACTGGATTACAGTTTTTTCTGGATTTATGTTCTTGTCCTGTGCTTGATAGTACATGTGGTTTCGTATGGGTTGAGATACGTCTTCGTCTGGATAGCACTCCCAACTTCTACAAGTCTTCACTTAACAACTGGAACACGGTAGGACAAAACTTTCAGGATGCTGTCCACTTGGGATCTCTGTTCATTTTTTAACTTCCACTGCATCTGTTTTACTGGACTGTGTTTGGACTTTTGTCATGAGTGTTTATCGATTTATGCTTAGTGTTTTGTTGGGTTTCATTTGTTCTTGGTTAGTTTAATAATTGCTTTTGGGGTTATTTGGGTGGGCTTCGGTGAGTATGTTGTTTCTTAATGGGTTTTTTTGCCATTATTATTTGTTTAATATACTCTTCTTTCTACTCATTTGAGCTGCTGTATTATGTGCCTCGGTGTATGAGTGTGCATAGGCCAAGGCGAGGCAAGGCTGGGTGCACTCCTGGCAACCCCAAATTAATATAAATAAATCGCTGTTACAGGACAGTGAGAATCTGGGTGACTTATGACCACTACAAAGACTTGAACATTATCTGCAAGCTTTTATGGTGTTAAATTCTCAAGAATGTTAGCCGTTTAAATGTATATTTAAAAAAAGAGATATATATATTATCTTTATACTGCAACAGAAAAGAGTAACGTATTTTTTTACAAGGTCAACATAAGACATATTATGAAGGGAAGAGGGACAATTTATACAGGGGGACCGGAAATTAGAAGGTGGAATGCTGGGAAAATCGTGATGCAGGATGGGTGACTGACGTCATCATAGCAGAACTGGAGGGTAGAAGGGAACCCGGAAGTATGGCGGCTTTTTGGCTTGTCTGGGCGTTGTTACGGAGGCAATTCCTCGTTCTGGCTGAGAAAACAAGAAAAGAAAGGTTAGTGCGCTGCCATTGTCCCTTGGCACGACCTGTGGTAATGCAGCCCTGGTCCTTAAACTGCTCCCCATGAGCTCGTGTGTGACAATATATACACAGTGGTACCTCAGTATACATCCTTAATCCGTTCCAGATCCTTTGACTTATACCAAACAGGACGTATACTAAACAAATTTTTCCCATAAGAAATAAAGGGAAAATGATTAATCCGTTCCCATGAAAAAAGATCCTATTGTTATCGGCATATTATATACTGATGGGGTTGTATAAAATAATTTAAACACTGCTTAATACTAAAATACATAAATACAAAAGCAATTAGATGAAATAAATGAAAATTTAACCTTACTTTACTTTTTAATAACGTCTTTGTTTTTCACAATTGTAGATACCGTCGTTCTCGGCATACGGTATGCAGCAGCCAAGTCCCAGATATACATGCCACCTTCATACTTTTCAACAATCAATTCAAAATTTACGCGCAAAAAACACAAAATCACGTGAAAATACGAGTAATAGCACGGGTTGTTCACTGAATGCTAGCAGCTGGCGTACTGACGCTCGTGGCCAGATGTGGCTTTGTCTCGAGAGGGATACACAAGGGTAGCGCGCAGTGTTCTAGCACACGAGTCGTATTCCAAACAAAGGTCGTATACCAAGCAAAGTTTTTCAAGTCCAAACAGGACGTATACCAAGTTGGACTTATTCCAAAGCAGACGTATACCGAGGTACCACTGCATATATGCACTGTATATATATAAATATATATAGTTTCACAATCTGTATTTGTAAAATAAATCTGTTCAATAGACGAAATGGTCTGTTCTATAAGTAGCCACTGTGGGAGTTTCATTCCTTTGTGCAATTCCGTGCATTTCCAGCTCAATGAAATCAGCAATAATATTTAACTCTTTATCACAAATGCAACCTAACATCTTCACTTACTATGAATGAATTAAGCAAAACTATTTAATCATAACCTACCCCTGGCCTGTGTTTTTTGCAGAATGCTGAGAAAAAATCTGAGTACACTTGACTAGTCATGTAAGTCTACTTTTAAAGTGAAATAAGATGAATAAACAAGACAGAGAAAATGTAGCGTGAGCTGTTAGACAAAGGGAGAGAGAGACACACACACACACAGAAACTAAAAGTAATGGAGGAATAAAATAGTCATTATGTTGACCTGGAGGTTAAAACTGCTAGAACCGAATCATACCCAATGCATTAAAAAGCAGGGAATAACAGATCTGGAAAATAAACTGAGCTGGAAATATCAGAGAAAAAGAAATCTTTCTAATCCTGTAAAAACAAAAGTATATTTTTTAATAGCTATATGATTTCTGATATTATGGTTTGTATGAATGGATGACTGCGGTGGGTTGGCATCCTGCCCTGGATAGGTTCCTGCCTTGTGCCCTGTGTTGGCTGGGATTGGCTCCAGCAGGCCCCCGTGACCCTGTGTTCGGATTCAGCAGGATGGAAAATGGATGGATGGATGGATGGATGAATGGATGATGCTGTGTATTGGAGGGACTTAAGAACATTAGACCCTACGAACAGTTTTATTGACAGAAAGCGATTCCTCTCAACAATCAATATTCCCTTAACTCTATGCTGCTAATCCACTCACATTTCTATTTGAAGACAGTCAACCTTTCAGTTCTGCAAAGTTTACCCACAACCAATTTCCTTTGTGCTCCCATGTTCTAGTATAGTAACTTATTTAAAGTGTTACTGTTCACATCTATCCTATTACTTTCCTGTCATAAACCTTACAGGATATGTTTTTGATGTTTCAAATATTGTATAATTTTTACATTTACTGTTTGCATTTTACAGCATTAGCATTTTGGCTCCAATAGTTGACACAATTATAATGGTTTTTGGGTGCAAGCCAAATTATTTTCCTGTTGCTGTGGCCATTGAGTTTTTGGATAAATTTTAAAGAAATAACTGCACGTGCTTAATCTTCTTGCTAGAGACTCTTTTTTTCCTAGTGTTGGTTACAAACTCTTGCTAGGGTGTTTTGACTCTGATGTTTGGTGTTCATTGTGATTTTTCAGACACTTGATAATGATCTCTATCTAGCCTAATGACTACTCATATTTCTATTCCAATGAACCTTTCATCGCCTGGTGCTTTTGCCTGTTGTTTATTTCATGACAGGCCTTTTTTTACCTAACGGCACAATATGTCTTCATAATTATAAGAACAGGTGTCAGGTCACCCTATAATCTCCTTTTCCTTAAAGTAAAAAAGATTCACTTCCTTCAGTCTTTCCCCATAGCTCATACTCTCCAATCCTGAAATACGTCTAGTTGCTTTTCAGTGGACTATCTCTAGGACTATGACTCCTTCTTGTAATAGGGTGGCTCACAATATGATCTCTCACAATATTGCACAGATTAAACATAGCTTCCAGAAAGCGTGTGATGTAAACCCAACATTTTATTAGCTTTCTCAATCGCTTTGGTCTAGTTATGAATGCTAGTAAGTATACCAGTACTTTCAAGTTTCAAATTCTTCATTGTGTAATCATATCTAATATCTTTCTTTTCTATATGTGAAATGTCTTTACATCAAACTTCATCTGAGACATATCTAGCTCATTCTAATTTCTGCCCAGATTCATGTTAGGGACTCTATGATTTCCACCTATTTTAGTGTCATCTGTAAACTTAACTAGCATATCAGTTACAGTTCTAAACTGCAGTGGCCTCAGCATTGACCCTGAGGGACACCAATTTTAATAACAACTAATCAGCAAAAACTTTTTTGTATTAAACTTTGAGTTCCTTGATAAGCAACTTTTAAACATCATACCTTGAACTCTCACTCTTTTAGTCTTATTAGCTGTTCATGGGGCACCGTATCAAAAGCCAATGTTGCGTATGCCACTCCATATCAGAGTGGACTCAGAGAACATTCAAACCCTTTTACTTTCTGTACCCTTAGTATTGTAGATTTGATTTTAAATGGATTGTGAAAATAAATCACCCTGACACATGAAAAGGTTTGTGGCAGCCACCCATAGACTTGAATAAGGCTGCAGAGTTGAAGAATTGGTAGTGCAGTATTATACAGATTGAGTTCAAAACAGGAACTGAACTGAAGGAGGCCAGAACTGGAAGTGATATCTTCAGATGGGAACGGAACCGGAAGTGACGTCATCGAACTCAGACAGAATTTCCCATGTTTGATCTGCAGGGATAACAGAGAAAGGGTTACTGCACCCCGGCACCCTCTAGGCCTGGTGTGGCATTACCTTTTTTTGATCCTTCTAGCTGCCTCCCATGTGCACATGTGTGACAGCATAAATTTGCCATTTTTGCCCCTCAATCTACACTCAATAATGATAATGACAAAGTGAAAACATGTTTTCAGAAAGAATTGCATATTTATCATAAATCAAAAACTGAAATCTCTCATTCAGACCCTTTGCTGTGGCAATCCAAATTGTGGTCAGGTACAGTCTGTTTGTTTTAGTTATCCTTGAGATGTGCCTAGAAGTTGATTGGAGTCCACCTGTGATTGGACATTCTTTAGAAAGATGCACACGAGTGTATATAAAATCCCACCATTCACACAGCATTTCAGGACAAAAACTAATCCATTAACTCCAAAGAACTCCATGTAGACCTCCGTAATCAAATTGTGGTAAGGCATAGATCAGGACAAGAATATAAAACCATTTCTAAACCTTTGATTGTTCCCAGAAGCAAAGTGGCCTCAATAATTGTGAAGTGGAAGAAGTCTGGAACCACTGACTAGTTCTTAGAGTTGACCTCCCAGCCCAACTGAGTAACAACGCAAGAAGAGTCTTAGACAGGGATGTGGTTGATAACCCAATTGTATTTCTAACATGGCTTCAGAAGTCCTCTGCTGAGATGGGAGAACCTGTCAGAAGGATGAGCATCTTAGCAGCAGTCCATCAATACCACTCTTGAGTAAAAGACATATATGGCAGCCCACTTGAACTAGGAGAGCATAAGGAAAAAGATTATTTGGTCTGATGAGACAAAAATTGAATTTCAAGCAATATGATTATTGGAGGCCAGGAACTGCTCACCACCTACCTACTGTGTTCCAAGTTATTATGCAAGTGACGTATCAGTAGGATTTCAGTTAAGTAAACATTTGATTTTCAGTTTTTCAGTGGAAGTTGCTGATTGTTTTTTGCCTCCTGTCTTTTTAGATAACTGGAATCAATTTCACAAAGGTTTGTTAATTAGTTTGACATGTGATTTTAATTAAAGAGAAACCTACTGAAGGAGGTTGTTCCACATTACAATACAATGCAATACAATACAATACAATTTATTTTTGTATAGCCCAAAATCACACAAGAAGTGCCACAATGGCCCTGCCTTTTGACAGCCACCCAACATTGACTCTCTAAAAAGACAAAGAAAGTTCAAAGAGAGACTCCTTTCCCGGTAGGTTGGGCGTGCAGTGGGTGTCAAAAAAAAAGGGAGTAAATACAATACAATACACAGAACAGAATACAAGTAATCCTCAATACAATTTAATAGAAATATTGGAAGTACAAAGCAGAATTCAACAGTAGATGATATCACCTAATATGATTTGGATTTGTTCAGAGTCCTGGAGAGCACGGCCACCAAGCTGCCTCCCTCTCTTGGCCATTCCACAGTTGAGTCAGTGCTGGGCCAGCCAATCCGATGAAAGGACCCCTTTACCCGATGAGTCCTGCGATCCTCCATCAGGGATGACTTTACCTTAGGCAGGCAAAACAACTTGGCAAGTGGGCAGTGGCACCAAGTGTCACATTTAAGTACCAAGAAGAGAAACAGAATAGGTGAGGGTTAGTAACAAATCAAAATGATAACTATCATATTACTTATGTTTTAGTGCTAATGACTAACAACAGACATGCAGTCTGCACAGTTAATCAGCAGCTCTAGTCAGGGTGTGCTAAACTGAAGTTGTGAGTCTTCAGCCGGAATTTAAAAGCAGAGACCGAAGGGGCATCTCTTATAGTAGCAGGCAGACCATTCCACAGTTTAGGGGCCCTGTAACTAAAAGCTCGACCTCCCACTGTTATTTTATTAATTCTTGGAATCATAAGCAGACCGGCATCTTGAGATCTTAATGTGTGCTCTGGTTTGTAAGTCATGATAAGTTCAGACAAGTAAGCTGGACCTTGGTCATTTAAGGCCTTATATGTTAAAAGGAGGATTTTCAAATCTGCCCTAAACTTAACCGGGAGCCAGTGTAAGGATTTAAGAACTGGAGTTATGTGTTTGTAATAATACTTACAGCAGCATTTTGGATTAACTGGAAACTGTATAAAGAACAGTTTGAACATCCAGTGAACACAGCATTGCAATTGTCAATCCTACTAG
The DNA here is from genome assembly GCA_026402145.1 of Polypterus bichir lapradei. Lineage (NCBI taxonomy): Eukaryota > Metazoa > Chordata > Cladistia > Polypteriformes > Polypteridae > Polypterus > Polypterus bichir. Next base: position 14,105,086 of record JANRMT010062800.1, on the reverse strand, counting down.
AAAGAAATGCATGAATTAATTTCTCAGAATTCTGTTTTTTTAGAAAGCACCTTAATTTCCTAAAATTATTAAGCAAGTCACAGTTCTCATGCAACATGGGGAGAAAGCAAAAGTCATGAAAACAATTAATATTTCACAAAAACTAAAGAGAGATCATCAAACCCTGAAAAAATTTGTGTATGATTCACAGTGCGGATGAATTTGGTCAGATAAAAACTTATTTAGGAAATGTTCTGTAAGGCAAATACATAATATTAAAAGAACAGCTATTTGAAAACCACTGATGAGCAGCAAAAAGGTATTTGAAGCTTCTGGAGGTTTCTAGTTATGCATAAAGCTGTATTTCAGCCACCCCTAACCAATGCTCACAAAAAGAAATGTTTGCAGTGAGCTCAGAAATACTCATTTTCAAACAGTTTAATTCACTGATGAATGCCGTGCTATACTGGATGGTCCAGATGGATGGAGTTCTTGATGGCTGGTCAAAGACCACCCTGTTCCAAGAAGACTGTAATGTCAGGAAGGAGGTGGCATTGTGATGTTTAGGGCTGGAACACTGGGAAGTGAAAGGGAAGGTCCCTTTAGTGTCCCTGAAGGTCTCAAAATGACTTCTGCAAATTATGTGGAGCTCCTAACTGACCGTTTCCTTCAGTGGTATAAAATGAAGAACCGTGCCTTCAGGAATGAAATTATTTTCATGCAAGACAATGCATCTTCCCATGCTTCAAAAAAAACACCATTGACCCTTGGTTGCTATGGTCATAAAGGGAGAAAAAAATCATAGTGTGGCCTCCATCATCCCGTGACCGCAACCCTATTGAGTACCTGTGGAGCATCCTTAAAAGGAAGATCTATGAGGATGGGCGGCAGTATCGATCAAAACAGCAGCTCTGGGAGGCAATACCGGCATCCTCAGATGACATAAAGGCAGAAACTATACATGAACTTGCAAGTTTAATGCATGAGAAAGTTGTTAAAAGTGATATCAATGAAGGGCACATACATTAATATGTATCTTGATCTGTAAATATGTGTTTTGATTTAAATTGCATTTATTTTTTGAAAAATGATCTCTTCATGCAACAAACACAAGAGATTTCTGTTTCAAATTCTTTACAACCTACTGAATGTTTTCAAACTCTGTTGTGCATAACAATTTGAAACACTGCAGTTTACGTTTAAGTTTTGAAAATATTAGAAAAAGCTGTTGCCATTATAAGTAGTTTTGCTGGTAATAAAATCCACATTATAACATAATTGTTGAGGATAACAAAATCCTTAATTGGTTTGACTATTTAGGAAAAACAACAAAATCAGTTAAGTCTAATTAAGTATCAATTAAGTATAATATATAAGAATAATGGCATAATTATTTGGTGGACTCAGGATTGGGTCACTTCTTTTTGCAGATGATGTCCTGTTTGCTTCATCAGGCCGTGATCTTCAGTTCTCTCTGAATCGGTTTGCAGCTGAGTGTGAAGCGGCTGGGATGGGAATCAGCACCTCCAAATCCGATACCATGGTCCTCAGCCGAAAAAGGGTGGAATGCCCTCTCAGGGTTGGGAGCGAGATCCTGCCCCAAGTGGAGGAGTTCAAGTATCTCGGGGTCTTGTTCACGAGTGAGGGAAGAATGGAGCGTGAGATCGACAGGCGGATTGTGCGGTTTCCGCAGTGATGCAGGTTCTGCATCGGTCTGTCGTGCTGAAAAAGGAGCTGAGCCGTAAGGCAAAGCTCTCAATTTACCAGTCGATCTATGTTGCTACCCTCACCTATGGTCATGAGCTATGAGTAATGACCGAAAGAACGAGATCGCGAATACAAGAGGCTGAAATGAGTTTCCTCTGCAGGGTGTCTGGGCTTTCCCTTAAAGATAAGGTGAGAAACTCAGTCATCCGGGAGGGGCTCAGAGTAGAGCCGCTGCTCCTCCGCATCGAGAGGAGTCAGATGAGGTGGCTCGGGCATCTGATCAGGATGCCTCCTGGACGCCTCCCTGGTGAGGTGTTCTGGGCACGTCCAATCGGGAGGAGGCCCCGGGGAAGACCCAGGACACACTGGAGGGACTATGTCTCCCGGCTGGCCTGGGAACGCCTTGGGATTCTCCTGGAAGAGCTAGAAGAATTGGCCGGGGAGAGGGAAGTCTGGGCCTCTCTGCTCAAGCTGCTGCCCCCGCGACCTGACCTCGGATAAGCGGAAGAGGATGGATGGATGGAAGGATGGCATAATTATTTGGAACACGGTCATAGCATCCCTATGGTTAAGCATGGTGGTGGAAGCTATGAGGAAACTTCTTAGCAGCAGGGACAGGTAAACTGGTCAGAACTGAGGGAAGGATACAATACAATACAATACAATACAATACAGTTTATTTTTGTATAGCCCAAATTCACACAGGAAGTGCCACAATGGGCTTTAACAGGCCCTGCCTCTTGACAGCCCCCCAGCCTTGACTCTCTAAGAAGACAAGGAAAAACTCCCAAAAAAACCTTGTAGGGAAAAATGGAAGAAACCTCGGGAAAGGCAGTTCAGAGAGAGACCCCTTTCCAGGTAGGTTGGGCGTGCAGTGGGTGTCAAAAGAAGGGGGTCAATACAATACAATACAATACACAGAACAGAACAAATCCTTAATACAGCATAGTAGTAAATATTTTAGAAGTACAGAGCAGAATTTAACAGTAGATGATATCACATAATAAGATTTTGATATTTTTAGAGTGCTGGAGACCTCATCCGTCAAGCTGCCTCCCCATTTGGCCATTCCACGGCTGAAACGTTGCTCGGCCAGCCAATCCGATGAAAGGATCCCTCTTTCCCATGATTCCTGTGATCCTCCACCAGGGATGACTTTACCATAGGCAGGCAAACAACTTGGCAGGTGGGCCGTGGCACCAATTGCCACATTTGAGTACCGAGAACAGAAACAGAATAGGTGAGGGTTAGTATTCAATTATAATTATCATGTTACTTACGTTTTAGTGCTAATGACTAACAACAGAGATGCAGCATGTACAGTTAATCAGCAGCTCTAGTCAGGATATGCTAAACTGAAGTAGTAAGTCTTCAGTCGGGATTTAAAGGCTGGGACCGAAGGGGCATCTCTTATAGAAGCAGGAAGACCATTCCACAGTTTAGGGGCCCTGTAACTAAAAGCTCGACCTCACACTGTTATTTTATTAATCCTTGGAATCATAAGCAGACCGGCATCTTGAGATCTTAATGTGCGCTCAGGTTTGTAAGTCATGATAAGTTCAGACAAGTAAGCCGGACCTTGGCCATTTAATGCTTTATATGTGGAGTTATGTGTTCATATTTTCTTGTTCTTGTAATAATTCTTGCAGCCGCATTTTGGATTAACTGGAGGCTGTATAGAGAACAGTTTGAACAGCCAGTGAACACCGCATTGCAGTAGTCAATCCTACTAGAGATAAATGCATGAATTAATTTCTCACAATCCTGTTTATTTAGAAAGCGCCTTAATTTCCTAACATTTTTAAGATGGAAGAAACATGTTTTTGACAACTTTGTAATATGTGCTTTAAATGACATGCTAGAATCAAAGATAACTCCTAGATTGCGGGCTGATTCAGTAAAATTAATTGGGATTCCAACTGAGTTAAATGTCGACAAAATATTGCTGTGATCAGCGTCATTCCCTCCAACAATTAACATCTCTGTTTTATCTGTATTTAAAGACAAGTAGTTCTCATTCATCCACTCCTTTAATTCACTAACACAGCTAATTAAAGACAACATCGGAGAAACTTCATTTGATTTAAATGAAAGGTATAACTGGGTGTCATCTGCATACGAGTGAAAATTAACATTATGTTTCCTAATGAGAGATCCCAGTGGAAGCATGTAAAGTGAAAACAGTAAAGGTCCCAGTACTGAGCCCTGCGGGACACCATATTGAACTTCTGTGTATAATGATGGAGTACTGTCAGCACATTTCTGTACGTATTGGAATCGATTTGATAAATAAGAACTGAACCAAGCGAGCACGGGGCCTGTAAGACCAACATCATTTTCTAGCCTGTGCAGTAAAATAGAATGGTCAATGGTGTCAAATGCTGCACTTAAGTCTAATAACATAATTACAGTGGAGTTTCCTTCATCAGAGGATATCAGAATGTCATTTACAACCCGTGTTAGTGCAGTTTCTGTACTATGACCAGTGCGAAAACCAGACTGGAATTTCTCAAATAAATTGTAATGCATAAGGTGTGACTGAAGCTGACTGGCGACTACTTTTTCTAGTATTTTAGAGAGAAATGGTAAATTTGAAATAGGCCTATAATTATTTAGTATGTGTGGGTCTAGGTCTGACTTTTTAAGTAAATGCAGGATGAATGCAGCCAAACAGAAAGAGGAAAACCTGCTTCAGCAAGCACACACACATTCAGACTGTAGAGACTTTTCATCTTTCGGCATGACAATGACCTGAAACATATAGCCAAAGGAATGCTGGAGTAACTTCAGTACAAGTCTGCAACTGTCCTTGAGAGCCCCAGCCAGAGCACAGACTTAAACCCCACAGAACATCTGTGGAAAGACCTAAAGATGGCAGTTTACAGATGTGTTCCATCCAGTCTAACGGTGTTTGAGAGGCTCTGACAGAATGATTGGGATAAACTGCCCAAATCCAGGTGTGGAATGTTTGTAGAGACACATCCAGGAAGACTTGAAGCTGTAATTGCTACCAAAGGGGCTTCTACAAAATACTGAATTAAGGCTGTGAATACTTCTGTGAATGACAGGTTTCAGTGTTTGATTCTGAACCAATTTTCAAGTCTTTCTGAAAACATGTTTTCTTTTTGGTATTATGGGTTTTTGAGTGTAGATGGATGGGTAAAAATGGTAATAAAGTGTGCAGAAAGAGAAGTGGTCTGAATACTTTCTGAATCCACTGCATGCTCCTTTGTTTACTTATAACATTCTACCCGTGATCTCATTAAATATCATTCAGGGCGCTAATTAGTAAAATACAATCTCTCACGTCTGAACACATACTGTCTGTTCTTTCATATACCCCTACTTAGGATGTGTTCTTCAATGTTGTCTTTAAGATTTTCATTATTTTCCTGCAATCTACGATAACCCAACTGTCCTCTAGTCACTAGAGTCAGCGTGATTATTTATGCTGTGTATGCATGTAGGGCAACGGTGAAAATATACAATGCTACAATTTGGACAAAAAGAGTACAAAAGTAGCCAACACAGTGCATTTTACTAATCATTAAAATCCATGCAAGTGAAAAAAAAACAACTGCCTCGTGTCATTACTGAATAATGTCCTTTAATATTAACACAATCCTAGTATTAAAATATTACCCCACAAAAGCAGAGGCTTTGTTTTCCATTTATGTCTTCTCTTTTATTGTCAGATTTCTTTGATTTACGAGACACATCCAGTTCACCTACTGAGTTCAGAGGGCATTGTCTGGTTAAATCCATGCACCTGCTGTTTCTGTCAATGAATCTATCTGTCATTGGTAACAGAGGGTCTAGTCTGAAATACAGTTGGCAGCTACAATAAGGTGAAGCTGGTAAGTGTCAAGCAGCAGACATGTCACCTCGCATCCTCTGTTTATTCCCTGCAGCTGTTATTTTTAAATGAAGAATCTCTGTGCTTCTTATCATTTGCAGGGTTTTAGGGGAAAAAAAGAGCATAATGTGGGCCATCTTTCTACTTGACTCTATGGATGTGTGCATTATTTTATTATCTGAAGTTTACTAAGACTTGTCAATTGCATGAGTAAAAACAGCTGTAAAGAAAGGCACATCACAGGAAATAATAAAAGAGGTTTACCAAGGATATTGCACTATAGCCTGGAGATTAATGAAAGTGCAGATGTATTAACTTAATCCAATTTGAGGGTAGGGAGCTTTATGGTACATATGGGACAAATCTATGATATTCAGATAGGAAGACAGATACTATATAAGAGTGACAGATTGATTGTAACTTGACTCTTTAAAGCTGGAAGTTTATTGTTAGATGGAAAGGGTGAAATATAAGAGCGACCCCTTGCATTTTAATATACAGACAGTATTTATCCCTTGGGACAAAGCAGACAATGTAAACTGCATTTGTATTTGTTTCAGAATGTTAACCACCATGTGTTGATATAGATTTTAAAAGGTATACCTCGATAATTTAAAGTATCTACTTAAGTGGTTAGAGGAGGTGTCTGTCCCCTTCACCTACAACAACTGTCTGTCCACGGGGGGCCATACTTGAAGTATGTTTCCCATATTATATAATGGAATGATTTCCATTTTCAGGAGTCATGCATGAAGTGCAGGGCCCCATTTGTTCTGGTGCAGGGTTTAATGTTTTTCATGTTATTTTCTTCCATAATCAATTAAAAAAGAATAATTCCCTTAAAGCATTTGGAGAAATTGCCTATAAACTCACAAATTAATTGGAATCAGTGGTAAGTTGCAAAAACATGCAAATCATTCTTCTCAGTTCAAATAATTACAGTTTTTGGCTGCATTTATCACAGTCGATGGTGCTTTAGTTTAGGTTGTTTTCTTTAATCTCAACTGCTGCCATGTGTCTAATCAGACTACAGACAGTGAGTACCATAAAATAGCGAGGAAAACGCAGACTGCTCACAGTAACGAATATCACATGTCAACTTCCAAGTGTGTGAAGAAAGATGTCATAGGGCAGTAAGATCTATACATGTCCTGGCTGTGCCAGAACAGAACGAGAAAGAGACTTGACATATATAACATCAGGGAAGAAGGTAATTATGTTTATGAAACCCCTCCTATCACAGTGGGATTTCTTTGGGAACTCTAGTTTCCAATGAAGAAAACTTTATAATGATTCCCAGCTGTAAACTGGCATCAAGATGGCTGACCTAGAGAAACATCTTTGTGGAAGGAAGTATGTCCAAATTTCAGTGTCATGGGTGTTGCTTTCAGAATATGTGCAACCAGGTGCAGATGCCAGGATACGAATAAGTCTCATACTGAGTAATGCCTGGCAACTGCCAAAGGAGAAACAGTGATTATCCTGGGTGAACCTATGATGCATTTGGACAAGGTGATGCCTGATTCTTGAAAGTGGTCCACTATAAGAAGCTGTAAGGCTGGCATGTCCTGTTATCTTCTCTGCAGTTGCTAAATATAATAAATATAACAAATATGTTCAAGCTAATAAGGTGCAAGGATGCCCTGAGGTTCCAAGAGAAAAACTGAGTGTCTGTTATGATACAAAGTTGACCAAAAATTATCATGTTACCCTGGAAGCAACAAAGATTCAATAAGTCAGTGACTGAAGTTGTAGCTTCAAATCCAATAGATATGTTGGGTTCAAAAGTCATCAAAAAAGATGCAGTGTCTCTTAAGAACCTTAATAACATTTAAGAATTATCTGGATGAGGTATTGGGACCGTTTAACCCCATTAGCTAAACAAACAAGCTGGATGGAGTGAATCGTCTCATCTAGTGTTTCAAATTTCTAATGTTCTTAACAAGATTGTCTGGTAAGTGCAGGAACAAAGGAAGTTTACATTCATACTGTAATTCTCTATTTGTCAGTATATTTTGAAAGCCAAGGCAAAGAATACTGACATCTCAGGGTGTCCAAACATCTTAGAAGCTAACTTCTAACAATGCGAATATCTCCAATGCCATGTCAGACATTTGTGACATTCAAGGAACGGAAGAGGTCAAGGTTAGATTTGAGTTGACCACATCCCCATAGAATCTAATAAATGACTCTCAGACTGCATGATAGGTGGAAAAGTTAAAATTAAAGGGCTGGTGACAATAAAAATGGTTGCAAAAGAAGCTGTAAGGAGCTTTGGAGACAGAGCAAGGATCTATGCCAACAGAAGTGGGCAAAGAAATATTGGTGAGTAACTTCTGGGTTCTGAGGCATCTGTTTTGGGAGAGGTAAGTGTTTTCAGATTTGTGTTTCTTTTAGTGATTGCACATGTATTTTTACATATCTTTCTCTCTGTTATTTTTATCATTATTATTATTTTCTGCTTATCATTGTGTTTTAAATATAGCAATCTACCCACATCTTTGTTTATTTGCCTGCTACTGCTTAGCTTTGTTCTGTATAATGAGTGCCATCCCATGCTTTGTGTTGCCAATTTCTTTGGGGCTCTCAACTGGGCTCACTGCTGTTTCCTGATTAAGGAGACTTAGGGTGTTGTTGTGCAAGCATCAGTGCAAAACATCAGCCCTACTTGTGTAAAGAGCAAGAGCCTACCTGTGTGAGACCACCAAGGAAGAACACCGGACAAGGCAACTGACACTCCTACTTGACAAAGGCACTGTTGTTGTGTTTTTCTCTCAACATGTGTCACCAATACACTCCCATTATTAACGCAAAATATTTCTCTCACCCCTTTAGCAGGAGAGGGAGAAGCTCAGACAACCCTCTTTCACTGTGTCAAGCCACCACTTCAGATACTCTCTTGTCCTTTGGATTGTGGAAGAACAGCCGGTCTGCAGTCAACAAAGCAGACTTTATTCCAGCATTTGCTCCCCGAAGTGGTCTCCAAGTGGTGGCTCTGACAAAGACATGGATTCGACAAGAAAACACGATAACACCGATAGCACTTTCCTCCATTTTCAACTAGTTGTTTTTGTTCCATATTATTGTGACAGTAAATTTTGTATAATGCCTTAGTATTTTATTTTGCACCTGTAATTAAAAAAGCATATTTCCAGGTACTGTAACAACTTCTTTGCCCTAAGCGTTTCGGCTTCCTACAGCTCTACATCAGATTGAGAATGTACAGTAGGTAAGGATGAATTTAAAAATAAGCAAATAAACAAAGGCTCATTTCAGTAAAATGTTTTAAAGACGTATGAAAACATCTAATGTTTTAACTCTGTTAGTTACTGAGTTTAGGGATACTTTTACTAATAATAAGCTATTCAATGGAGAAGTGAGTCAGACAGAAAGTATGAAAGGTATATCACCATGTGGCTATTATTTAGCACAGTGAGAAATGACTTGCAATATGTTAAGCAGTATGCTTCCATTGCAGTTATACATTTTTTTGATAAACAGCTTACCTAATCTAGCAAAAAAGGTAAAATAGACAGGTTCACAAAAAGGAAGCTTGTTCACCTCCTATGAGCTGAAGGATGTAGGGCAGTCATCTGATTGGCACATCTTTGGCTTGAAGCTTTCTGCTTCTCTTATTTTACTCAATAACAAATTGCCTGGTGATGTTTGAACACATATTCAATAGCATAGATGCTTACATTGCAGTCTCTACTAACATGGACTAGAACTGAACCTCCAAGAAGGAGTACAGAGTAAAGTTGTACTTTAAATACAGGCAAAAAACAAAAAATCTTATAAATTGGAAAAGGGAATTGGCACTTCACCCAAGGCTTCTTTGTTGTGACAAGACTCTGGAAATTCAAACAGATTCAGATACTAAAAAACAAATAAATTGCTGTACAATTGTGACACGAAACAAAGGTTTGCTGGAGGAACTGCATAAGCACATAAAGGGCCTCATGTATAAACGGTGCATATGCACAAAAATGTTGTGTACACCTGTTTCCACGTTCATGTCGTGATATATAAAAACTAAATTTGGCATAAAGCCACGCACATTCTCATGCCAGCCTTACTCTGTGCGTATGCGTCAAAGCAGTGCTACTGTTCTTTTGTGGTTTCCCATTTGTTTTTAGATTCACATTCCTGATGTGGCTTTATCAAATACATGGAAATTAACCGCATATTGTTTATAAATTTAAGTCATCTGATTGTAATCGATAACAATATAATGGTCCAGAGAATGGCCAAACTATTTCAGATATCATAGCTGCTTTAGCATTGCTACTCTCAGTGCACCAATGAGAGTATTTTAACTTACTGCATCAGAGTGTGGAATCACAGCTGTACAGCAGCTGATCGAAAAATTCTATGGCGGGTTGTGCCGAGAGCACAGAGGCTTATCAGGATACAGCTTCTACACCTGAGAACAATTATAGCACACACTGTCTCAGCCATGCACACAGTCTATTTGAACTTCTCTCATTTGGCAAATGCTTCAGAACCTTTCCTGCACGAACCTCAAGGTTCAGAAACAGTTTCATCTAAACCCACTTAATCAGTCCATCAAGTGCCCCTGGTAGAATTGTTTGTACTTAGAATTTCAATTACCTCAATGTAAACTTGCACTACAGTTTTAATACTGCGCAACTTGAGCCACTTTATGAACCATTTGTACTATCTGCACTATATGTACATGTATATTGTGCTTATGCTTTCTTATTGTACTGTATATTTTTCATTGTTTTTATCATATTATTTTATCATTTTAAAGGAAAATAAGTTTATGGAGGATTTGCATATTGAATCTCATTGTACCAAACAAGAACAATAAAGGAATTCAATTCAATTCAATAAAAGAGAGTGCGTATTTACAGATGATGACAACTGTCTTCTAAGTTGATTTAGATTTCCAAGGGCTATCTTTTTGGAGCTCTTGATTTCATTTTTAGGATGAAATGCAGTAAAGTATATATATTACATTATACAAATAAATTGTTAACTTTATTTAAATAATGTATACTGTTAAAAATTAAAATGTTGGTGCAGTGGTGCAGCGGTAGCGATGAACTGGCACCACGTTCAGGAATTGTTCCTGCCTGGCGCTATATGCTTGCTGGGATTGGCGTGACCCTAGATGGATAGATGGATGAAATAATTAAACATGTACTACAAAGATATTTCAGTGTTCCTTAAAAGTTTTGAAGAATCGGCGTTCTAAGCTTACAGATGGCTTGATATTTATTAAAGAGCTGATTGTGTGGCAATTGGTTACGTGGATAAAGAAAAAGAAAGATAGGAATTGAGGGTTGGTACGTTTGAAAGAGACGGTACTGCTACAATAAATTATTTCACTGATAGTCACGCACGTCCCAGCAAGCATCTTGTGGGAGGCAGGAGCAATCTCTGCATGGGGCACCAGCTCATCACTACCACTGCGGCACCATGCTCCCAAGTTTAATACATTCATTTCATTATCAAAATCATATCAAGCATACATCTTAGTATTTAAATTGTTCAGAGAGCTGTACTATCATGAATGTAATGGATTCTGTGTCCTGTCGGCGTAAGATAAAGCCCATTTAGGAAGCACCTAGTGATTCACACACATAAAGCACATAAAATGACACATACAATACACAGCAATTAATGTGCTACTTTAGTTACGGTGAGATCTGAGAAACTCTAGTAAAATTAACATTGATTTTAAGATTAAGTTTATGACGTTCTACTTTAATGACAAAATAAACTATGAGATTAAAACGGACATTTCAACCTTTTTTTTCACTGCGTCCCTATTTTTTTTCTTATCACTGTACTCTAATATGCTTTGTATGAACCTCAGATGGTGGGCTATGACTCGCCTTTTCACATTGACTTTGGTATCTGACCACTTGTTTTTTATTTCGGGCACTGTGCGACTTTCTGAACTTGAACTTCCGAGTTTCTCCACCACTATGTATCTCTCGATCAACTTCCTTTTGTTGTTTATACCACTGGTTAAGCCAACAAATAGTAAATTTTTCCCTTGCATCCACTTTGCACTCGCTGAAATTCTTTTTTTCACATGCTTTTGCCATTATCTTTTACCCGAACAGTGAACGGGGAAGGTGATATTTATATTGATTTGCATATTAAAATGTGCAGAATTCGGGGAGGGGATGCAGGGGCGTGCACGTGTGTTACTTTTCACACTGACTGGGATTTATGTCTCGAAGTTGGCTCACGCATGGTTTTGTGCATCTGAATTTTTTTGTGTGTACGCACATTTCCATATTTGTCCATACACCATGTTTTAGTGTGAGTTCTACTTACGTCATTGTGTATGAGGCTCATAGAATTTACTTCAGCCTAATACTGAGGTTTGTCCAAATTACTGCGAGGTGGAAATGCAGCCTACTTTGTCAACATGTTGAACAGCAAACTGTGTCATATAAACCAATCTTAAGTTAAATGCCAAGCAGACCTTAAAAACAAAAGCAAAAAGCAGTAACCTTTTATCAAGGCATTTAGAGTTAATACAAGTCATAGATTATATTATGTGCTCCATGGCATGCAACATAATGGAAGGACATTTCTTCTGAGCCCAAATGTATTTCAAATCAGTATAGAAAAACACTGCCTAGTCGTACTGCATCACCAGCATATAGCAAAAAACAACCCAACTGAAAAAAAAGATCTAAACTGTAGTTTTCCTTTGCTAGTTTACAGTTATAGTTCTGTCCTTTTATTTATTTCTTTTTTGTTTATTCTTTTTCACCTTACTGGCTATTTTCAGCTGCCAAGGCTTCATTTTATTAGAGCAATGTACCATTTGTTCAGCATGGTAACTCTGATTTGTCTGGGAGATTGATCTTGTTACATAATTATTCACTTCCTCGCCTTTATGAATAAGAAAGTACTTCATAGTGAGTGATGGTCTGGCATTATCATTGGTCTGAACTACTTGAATACGGAGTCCTACAAATAATAATGCATCCAGGAAAATGGTTGGATGCCTTTTCAGCACTTTAAAACATCAGCAGTGGACTGTGAAGACTCCTTTTATATTCTGAGAAGTGCCATATGCAGACCTTTTCTTGATAGGACACATAAGCAGTTCCTTTCCAGACATTTACATAAAACAGTGATAAAGTAGTACTCTGCTTATCGAGCTAAATGCTTGGATTATATATATGGACACAGGGCATAAGGTGTTTTTTTATGACAAAGTGTAACAAAGGGTTTAACTGTGAAAGTGGAATCTATTATTCATTTTCCAGCTTTAATGGACTAACAAATCATATTTTTTGTATGCCAAAAGTTGATTTTTATTAATGTAAATTCTGATTGTATCCAAATAACTTCTATTAAACTATCACAGGAAAATATATAGGATGTTTTTAAAAGCTAATTATATATTTCCTCAGTGTGTCTCTAATATTTAATATACATTAAATTTGGAAGAAGCATATACATTAAGTGGATATTAGAGATAAGGGAGTGTCAGATAATGATCATTCAGATAAGTTTTAATTTTTTATAAATACCAAATGTGGATTAAAAACTTGCACATACAAATAACTTTGCCTTGTTTACATGCACATTTAAATCTTGGGATAAGATTCCTCTAGCGTGCTGCTACTATATGCAAGACAATAAGCACAGTAAGCAGATTATGGGGTTGAGCTAAATCAACAGCGCTTTAATGAAAGGCTTGCACATCTTCAGAATACAGTCAATGGCAGGTGGTGATCCACATCTTTCAAAGTCTTCAGCCTAGCAGGTCAAGTAATTGCGAATAAATGACAGCAAAATCTGACTCTAGAATATGAGACCTACAGTAAGTATACCTAAGATCTAGTATTGTAGATACTAGAATAGGCTCTGTACATCCCCTGAACCAGATTAAGGGGGTTTGAGATTATTGTTTAATTCTGTTGTCTGAATACAGTGGAACCTCGGGCCATGAACGTCTCGGAACACGTACAAATCGGGTTACGACCAAAAAGTTTGCCAAACTTTTGCATCTGTTCACGACCACATACTCGGGTGACGAACAAGCCAGTTTCCCTTCCGATTCGTACGTGCTGATGATTTCCGCACGTTTTCAGTCTCTCCCTGTGTATTCGCTGTGAACTCTTTCTGCTCTATTTCGTTTCCCTTCCGGTTCGTACGTGCCGGTGATTTACACACGTGTCCAGTCTCTCCCTGTATAGTACATTGTTCTCGGTCAGATGTGCATTGCACAGAGGGACTTTACCTCAAAACTGTAATCTCCTCTCCAGCCAGTTCCTCCTTACGTCCTTCATGCCAGAACTCGACTCATGCAAGGTTAGTTTTTTTGGTTGTTTATGGTTAGTTTTTGTATAAATTACGGATTTTTCAAATGTTTATTTTTTTCCCTGTGCTTAAAACTCATTAAAAAAAGTGTTTACAGCGAGCGGTTCGTAAGGCTGTAGCGTGAACTCTTGCAATGTTACTTTTCTCTGTTCAAGGTTTTCTCAGTGTTATTCAATGTTTTTACATTTAGTTTACTATTACACTGTGCATTCTATGGTATAATTAACTATTTTTGTGCTTAAAAATCTTTAAAAAATAAATATTTACATACAGCTCGTCAGGAACGGATTAATTGTATTTACATGCAATCCAGTGGGGGAAATTAGTTTGGGTCACGACCAAATCGGGTTGCGACCAGAGTTTTGGAACGAATTATGGTCGTGACCCGAGGTTCCACTGTACTTAATTTAAAATGTTGTATGCGATAGCTGGTTCTCTCTTTCAGTAGGTGACAGAGGTTGGTATGGAGTTGTCTGCAGTGGATTTGCTACCATTCTTTATCCAATTAGTAACTTGCTTCAAGCTTGCTCAAAATACTCCATGTGACCATTGACTGGCTAATGTGCTAGAGTGGCTCATCTGACAAAAAGTGTTAATTTACGAGTAATCATTTTTTAAAATTAAAAAGCATTTCATGGGATGATCTTTCGAGTCTACACAATCACCCTGCAGTTTGCATGTGCTTTGTTACTTAAAGGCACCCTTATGTGTGATTTGCACAATGCAGAAAAGGCACTGATTGTTTGGCCCACCTTGATAAATCACTTACCATATGTGTGAATGGGATGCTTGAAGCAAATAGAGGTTTTGTCTACCTGTACTGAAGATTACAAAAGACTCACAAACTTCTTTAAGTCAGTATGTATCAATACAAAATAGGTGACATCGTTTGTTTGTATTTCTTTATTTGCATCATTTGGTAATCTGCAGTAGTTTAAATTGTACATACTGTATATACATGGGGTTCAGATCGCTGTCTTTGTAGTGTTTACTCATTTTGTTCACGTCTCCCCCTATTCCCCAGTTTATAAAATGATTATGAATGAATGTGAGTGGATGTTTTCTGTTTTATTTTTCTGTTTTTGTCTCTAACCTCTTTGGACGTTTATGATAGAGGCAAATGCTTTAGATAAGCTAACATATGATGAAAATGTTTGGGGAAGATTTCTATGCAGAAGAGTTATACATTATCCTGGGTTCGAATCCTGCACCCAGTTGTTGTCTTTGTGGAGACTGTTCGTTCCTCCTCGTATCTGCATCAGTTTTCCTCTCACATCCTCAGAGACCTGCATAGTAGGTTAGCTAATGATTCCCAGTTGACTGCACAAACACACACACACACACACTTTGTATATATTTAAATATAGTAAACAAAACAGTAATCATCTTGTCTGCATCACCTAGAGAGATTAAACCGTAAACCCCCCACTGCCAGCCCTAAAGGTTCAGTTCAGCTGCTGCTGTGGAAGAAATGCAATTCTTGTCCTCAGGCAATTGAGAAGCTGCTCAGAACATAAGAAATGCCTATAAAATGCCAGAAATTTTCAGTTTCACTTGAGAAATATAACTTCTCAATCAATCATAAAAGTTCCTCACTGTTGTGATCAAGGAGAGGAACATCTTTGTAGTGTCTCAGGACAATGGGTTATATGAGGACCAAGCTAGCAGGGGACTCAGATTCTGACTGTCTGGGCGATGTGTTTGAATTCTTCTAAGTTGTGCCAGTGTGCTCTCTGACTGTGAAGCACTTGAACTATGTTCTACTACAAATACATGCAGAGTTATTTCTGCTTTCTTGAACATTAAAGTTTCCTCTAGCTTTCCCACTCCATTCTTATGTTTGAAATAAAATTTAGGAGTGAAAAACATTGAAGAAAAGTTCATTCGGAGGTCTATGGCTCACAGAACCCACAACAGAGAGTCATGCATAGATAATGTAATCAACAGCAATTAGATTTAAAACAGATACATTTAAAGCAAAAAAACAAAAGCTTTCAATGTCTCAGATACAAAAATGTGCTTGCCATTCATGATAAAGGCTGTAACTATGCAAAGATATACTCAAACACGTTCTAAGGTGACACTGGGCAACAAAGGTTTTGCTTCCTGAACACATTTGGGTGTATTTTATGAATTTTGGCCTGCTGATCACAAACATCACCTTTAAATTTTGCTATTACATCCTTTTTTTCTATTTGCAATCACCTATTTTTGTGATTTCCCTTTATATTGTAGGTGTATGTTGTCAGACACGTACACATGGGAGGCAGCTAAAGGGCCTGAATGAGAGTAATTCCATGCCAGACCAGAGGGTGGCGGTGTCCACTTACTCTTTCTCTCACTTCTCTGCAGACCAGTTACAGGAAATCCCACCTGGCCTCGAAGACATCACTTCTGTTTCCAGCGTCAATGATGCCACTTCTGGTTTCCGGCCCCACGGATGACATCACTTCCTCTGCTCTCCTTTAAAGCTGCCACCTTTGTGCTATCAATTCAGTTCTATTGTGGACTTCAATCTGTACGTTATTAATATCCATTTTGCAGCCTGGATTAATATACGGGTGGCTGCCCCAAACCTTTTTGTGGCTCTTTTTGTCTTGTTTATGATAACGTATACCGTACAAATATAAATTGAACACCTGTGGTAAGCTAAAAGTAGTGGCACTGCTACTAGGAAAGACTCTTAGATATACCAAGTTCTTTGTTTCATTTGCAAACGGGACAAGCCTGCTAAAGAGTCTCATTACCTTAAAAAGAGCTGGCTACTCCGTAAGGATACGGCTACAGAGCAGAAAAATGTGGCTCAACCAAGATGTCACTGCTTCCTCATCATATAAAATAGACTGATGAAACATTTTGTAAAAATGAGGAACAAACAAGGTGAAAGATTTTGATATTTGAAAAGATGGTTCCACGAATAACTAATGCCAAAATTAAACAAGGCATTGTTGTCAGTCCACAAATCAGACACATCATCAATGAGAACAAGTTTGAAGACCGCATGGAAGGCATTTAAATACACTGTCAAGCATTTTATTAGTAACTACAGAGAACCAAACTTTGTCCAGCTGGTTGACAACATGATTCAAGATTACAAAACTCGCGCCACATGTCACTGAAAATTCATTTGCTGCATTCACATTTAGAATTTTCCCTTCTAGCTCTGCTTACAGTAAGTGACAAACATGGTGAATGGGTTCACCAGTACATTGCAACGAAGATAAAGCAGTTTTAGGTAACAAGGGGAATCTGTAAAAGCTGGTCAAGTATTGTTGGACACTGAAACAAGATGCACCAGATGTGGAGTACAAATGAGAATCAGCAGCAAATCATTTCTAGGTCAGTTGAGCTAATGCAATGTGTCAGCATCATTAAGCGATTAAACACACTAAACAAGTTAAACTCGTGTTTCTCCAAATTCGCAAGTGATACAATCAATCAGAAATTATATAGGGTGATCCAGATCTAATTATGCAACTTTTAATGCAATGTACCTCGGAAACATTGCCTGTTATCGAGAAAAGGCAAACACATCGCACCCACTGTTCGACTGACAACCGTCTCTCCGCCATTTTGGAATGCAGGGCAGGTGCTGCCAGCTATTGGCAACAAAAATAAATTTTTGTGAATTCTCTATGTAATAAACTTAATAAGTTATAGCGTAATGAAAATTGCACAATTAGATCCGGACCACCCTAAATTTATGATTAACTTGAAGATATGTATCATAATCACCAAACATACTTGTCAGGAAGCTGGTCATTATATCAGTTATGCATTTTTTTCATTTTTCATAGTTTCTGGAGGAATAATACTACAAACCTTTGTCTCAGAAATTAATAAATATTCTCAAGTATTTAAACATTCACAAATCTGGCAAAAGTGGGTAGCTTAATTTGTTGTGTCATTAACCCACATAACCAAGACCAGGGCCATAGATGAGGTTGGTCTGGAGCCAGTGCCAATTGGCATTGGGTGCAAGGTAGGAACAAACACAGGACAGAGTGCCAGTCCATCTCAGGATGAATGCACACACATCTGCAGAACCAACAAGACACTACAACCAATTTATCATCACCCATTCACCTAACCTGCATGTCTTTGGACAGTGAGAGGAAACTGGAGTACCTGGAGGAAACCAACACAGACAAAGGGAGAACAAGCAAACATGGGACGTAAACCCCGGTCTCCTTACTGTAAGGCAGCTGTGCCATCATGCTGCCCTTAGTGACCAGAGATAACTATGAATAGCAGCAACAGGTTTCTTAGAGTCTTCTTGGTGAAAGGCATTTAACAGTCCCCAGATCAGCAGGTGTAACCCATTGGACATTTCATGTAATCTGAGGCAGTATCACTGCAGTGGGCTGGTGCCCTGCCCCGGGTTTGTTTCCTGCCTTCTGCCCTTTGTTGGCTGGGATTGGCTCCAGCAGACCCCCGTGACCCTGTAGTTAGGATATAGCGGGTTGGATAATGGATGGATGGATGAGACAATATCATCCTGACAAAGACACCTGAATAAGAACTTTTTAAAGTGGAAAATACTTTTTATTTTTGAAAAAGAGAGGAATCAAATATTTTGTTAGGATATGCAGATTTTGTCCCTCTCCCTTTTAGAAAGCAGCCTCAGACACAGTTTAGTTTTAAGCCTAATCAGGCTTCCATTAGTGTGTACTTCTTCAGTTCACGTATACCACCTCCTTGAACAATGACAGTAAAACTAAAATAGGACAACTGTGATAAGCGCTCCATAACATGTATTCTATGAAGTGTATATTCTGTATACACACGTGAATGTGAACATATTATTTAAATAGCAACTTTCATGGATGCTGTCATTCTTTCAGTTTCTCCTCCATTTTTATCTTTGCCTCTTTGCTACTTTCATAAATGGTCATTAGAAGGAAATGAGCAACCACAATTACTAAGAAGAATTCTGTGTCAGACTTATTACAATAGAAATTCTTGAATACGCATTGGTTACTTTTTATACAAAACAAGAGGAATAAAAGGCACGAAGGATAAATAATGGCTGAGTTTATGATATCTTAATGTGCTGTAATTTTGATCAAAAACACATTAAATAAAACTAGCAACAGTTGCCTACTTTAATTGGTAAAGGTTTAGCAGTTGCCTTGGGAAAGCAACTTTCTGGGAATTAATAAATGATCTTGTTTCTTCATGGATGAGTTGGAATACAGCAGCCCAGTGATTATTTTACATTTTATTTCTCCCATAAAAATACTGACTTTGCAAACATTTGGCCTCTTGAAATCCCCTGTGTGATTTTGCTGGTCAAAGAAATTAATGAGCAGCGCCTCACAGCCCTCTCCCACACACAAACTAAGAGCAATTCTTTGATAGCAAACCTATTAAGATAATAATCAACAAGTGTTAATTGGAAATAAATGCATTCATTATTTAAATCAGTTCTTCAATGTAGCTACCTGTAACAGAAACAATATACTTTAATGAGAATGCTTAGGAAACTGCTGATTTTTAGAAAGAAAACCAGGGCATAGCAGTTTCATGTGGGTTGTAATAAAATCTCAAGTGTAACACAAAACTTAATATTAAAACACCACTGATTATACTGTTTATTTCTCCCAATACTTTTCTAGAATCTGATTTAGTAGCACAAATACATTTAATGTTTTATGAGTGAAATCAAAAAAGAACGCCAATGTAGTAAGTTTACTGAATTGGTAAGTTTTAGTAAACATTAAACTAGCTTGTTTATTTCCTAAACTTGTATTGGCAAAATACTATAGGATGGTCCAGATCTAATTATGCAATTTTCATTACACTACAACTTATTAAGTTTATTACATAGAAAATCATCCGAAAAATCCCAGACCATCGAGAAGTGTGCGGACTGACGACATGAAGAATCGTCTTCGTGCCAAACTGGAATCGTCCCCGCATAAATCAAAGTCAATCTGGATCTGCATAATTAGATCTGGACCACCCTGTATAGGGTTACTCTGATCTATCTACATTCCTGTTCGAGCCCAATGTCTGGTGAACAAATAACATTTTACAAAACATTAAAGGTAGCTCTTGTGTGAAATTCAGTAAAACCCAGAAAATTAATGGTTATTACTCAATATGTATCCAACACTCTATAAACAAGATCTTGACACTCTGTGTTAATTTCAAAGATTCAAGTTATATAGCTCCAGGAGTCAATCTTTTTTGAACTGAAAAGCTCAGGAGGCCACGCACCACTCCTTCCAGTGTGGATTATGTGATGTTCTGGATACTGCAATGCTACTTACTCCTGCCCATGGAAAATGAAATAATAAATATGGTAAGTTCCTACATAAGAACATACATAAGAAATTTAAGAAACAAGAGAAGGCCATTCAGCCTATCAAGCCCATTTGTTTAGCTAATAGCTAAGCTCTCACGATATCTCATCCACATTCTTCTTAAAGGTTCTCAATGTTTCTGCTTCAACTCCATGTCTCGGTAGTTTGTTCCAGAGTCCCCACAACTCTTTGTGTAAAGAAAGTGCTTTCTGCCTTCAGGTTTAAATGCACTTCCCCTTAAATTCCAGTCATGTCCTTCAGTGCGTGATTCACCCTTAAGCTGAAAGAATGTTGCTGGATCTACTTTATCAATGCGTTTGAAGATTTTAAATACCTGGATTACGTCCTCATGCAGTCTTCTTGGCTGAGACTAAACAAGTTTAACTCTCTGTCAGAGTAGGACACGTCCTTAAGTCCCATGATGCACTTGGTTTCTCTCTTCTGCACAGCTTCAAGTGCTGCTATGTCTTTCTTATAATGTGGTGCACAAAATATTTCGGATATGGTCTTATTAGTGGTTTATATAATTTGAGCATAATGTCCCTTGACTTAAATTCAACAGTTTTTATGATATAACCTAACATTTTATTTGTCTTTTTAATTGCTTCTGCACATTGAGGATGAAATGTCTTGGCAACATAACCCCTTAAATCCTTTTCAGTGGTTACTTCGTGTATGAGAGTTTTTCCCATTTTATATAAATAAAATTGATGTTCCTTTTGCCCACATGTAGAACTTTGCACTTTTCTAAATTAAAGTACATTTTCTAGGTGTTCACCCAGTTCTATAAGTTGTCCAAGTCTTTTTGATTTCTTTTTGCTGCATCCTCAGTGTCTGCCATCCCTCAAATGTTAGTGTCATCCATGAATTTCAAAAGTTTACTAACTATAGCAGAATCAATGTCATTGATATACATCAGAAAAACTAATGCTCCAAGGACAGGCCCCTGTTTTTAGATCCTGTCATAAAACAGTGATCAAAAAATTTATAAAAACAACAATTTGAGAATTTCACATGCTTTAGGAAGATCTAGTCATACAGAGTGCTTCTGTTTTTGTACAGTCTGCTGGGCAATTCGGGATAATTTTACAGATAGTAGCATTCATGTGTTAAAAAAGATCGACTTTTAAGTTGACCTCTTCTTAAGGCAATTCAATGTGTAGATCAATTTGATATTTTATACAAACTGATTAATTTGGTTATATTGCATTTGAGCGGTATTACTTTAATACTCGTAGTTTCTGTTATTTTTGTGATGAAATTTAAACTTTTTTTCTATATTGAGGTCGCCCTTTTGAACCCCCCTGATATTTACTACGCGGTGAGGCATTTGTACTCCATCAACATTAATTATTTCCAGAGACATAATTTTGTCTATTTTTCCAGCGCATCGCGCACAAAAGCAAGGGAACGATGGGAGCACCAGATCTCTGCTCACATCATGTCGCGTCGTACCGCAAGCTGCAAGTAGTAAGTCTGTGCTAAGCGGAATACCGCTACGCTTTCCACTCACGGGACGGAAGGACAATCCCGACCGCTTTTATATTGTAAGAAAGAAGAAGAAGATATCACACGGTCTGGAGTAGAAAATCATCTTTTACCTGGAAAAACGAAACTACAAATCCCATCGTGCATTGCAAAATGGACGGGGCGTGTGTGAAACTTCTCGCCTGCGTAGCACTCACGGGACGGAAGGACAATCCCGACCGCTTTTATATAGAAGGATGTGGAACAGCTGATATATTTTTATATGGTCAAAACTTTGCCTTACCAAAGATAAACTTCACAGTTTTATTCTTTGCATCCGCACTCTTTCAAAACACTAATACTTGTATTATATTAAAGTCAATTGAGCCCAGTGTTTCAATTACCTCCACACCCTCAACTCTATCCTATTTATTTTAGAATATTATATCTAGTCAGGCTCTCCCACTTGTGTGTGCTTTAACATACTGTGTTAAAAACAGTCAATGATTACTACTAAAAGTCCAACTCCTATACTCCATTATTTGCAAGGTTCATCCATCCATCCATCCTCTTCCACTTATCCGAGATCGGGTCGTGGGGCAGGAGCTTGAGGAGAGATGCCCAGACTTCCCTCTCCCCGGCCACTTCTTCTAGCTCTTCCAGGGGAATCCCGAGGTGTTCCCAGGCCAGCCGAGAGACATAGTCCCTAATATTCAGATAAGTTTAATCCCAATTACTAAAATATCCCCCTCTAAAATAGCTGTTTTAATATTAAAAAGATTCACATTGAAATTACTGTCTGCATTGGGGGTCCATAACACACTCCAAAAATAAGGCCTCTTTCTAGTCGAAATCGGGGCGTCCTCACTAGGTTGTGGCTCATCACTAAAGTAGACTTGCATATAAATTCTGTTTTAAAAAAATGGGAGAGGGGGTTGCCATTTATGTATATTTCTTACAAATGTGTGCCCATGTATACCTATGCCACCTTCATCCCCATCTTTGTTATTTAGCCAGGCTTCTGTTATTGTTATATCAAATGATTTTTTTATATTTCTGGCATTAAGGCTGGAAAGAAAGAAAATAAATCTCAAACAGGTTGAACTGAGGAAGACAAAAAAGCTTTATTTTTAAGGCTGATTTGGAAAGAAACAGCCACCTTTTTGTTTTACAATACATTAACACTGAAATTTTATCTGTCTGTCTGGGAAAACAGGAAAAGATGATAACAACCATGAAAAGATATGCATATATACTAGCTGTGTAAGCCCTGTGCTGTAAAAAGCACGGGCTCCTAGAAACCATGGATTCTGGCACATTAATCAATCAATTGCATTGGCTGTGCATTAGCGTCTAAGCGAGGTTCTCTTTCCTCTGTGGTTTTGTTTTCCCGATGTGCTCACCTCACTTTTGTATTAGCGGCTAAGCAAGTTTCTCTTTTGTCAGCGGTTTCACTTTGGCTTTCTTTGAGTATCATGCTCTAGCCTTGCACTTCCAGGTCGGACAGACAGACACACACACTTTCACACGTAGATGTTTATATATAAGATATATAGAAGAGAGACAAAAAGGCACAAGATAAAGGGTCTGGGGCATCTGAAGGCAAACCCTGTATATTAAGGTACGCAAAAGGCATAAAAAGAAAATGTGTGGCACTACGCAAATGATAAGTTGTAAATTCTCAAGATGTTATGCTTCTAAGATGGCGCCAGTCCCCCTTATGAGGAGTTCTGGGTGGAAGAGGTGGGCCCAGGTAGTCTGACCCCGGAAGTGACGACAGAATGGGAGAGGTGTCAATCTTCCTTTCTTTAGAGGGAGAAGGAGAAGAGAGAATGTTATTTGAGAGTGTCCCCTTGTGTCTCGGCGGTTCATTATACTTACCTAAGCCCTTAGGTTGCTCCTCAAGCACACGTGTATAACAATATATATATATAAATATATATATATATATATTGTGACAGTGAGGCTCTTCTCCACCTTTCCAACCCTCAGGTACGACTTCAGACAACGGATAAAAGTCCAAGACATTTTATTAATTAACAATAATGTGCACAAAGCACCCTCCACACTACTCATAAATTAAACAACAATGATATTCTCTCCTCCTAGCCCAAACACTTTGCCCCTGTACCTCCCAGCTCAGTTCACTGTCAGGGCTTCCCCACAATCCTTTTATGCACCCTGACCCAGAGGTGTTCCTGCCCAATCAGTCCACAGTTCCTTATTCCTTCCGGGTCAGGGTAAACAGGCCTTTGCTTCAACCTGGGAGCATGTCGTTCCTTCCTGTCACGTGACCGGGACATACTCCCGGGTTATAGGGCACATAAAAGCCCACGAGCCCCCCTACAGCGACTCCCGGTGGCCCCCAAGGTATCCAGCAGGGCTGTGTATAAACACTACATAGTTTATGAGGTCCTGCTGGAACTCGGGGCACAATCCTGCTGTTGGGAGAGCTCCTCCTGGCGGCCTGGAGGTGAGGGCCGGAGCACGAAGCCAGCAGTCCTCCACAATATATATATATATAAAGGCATTTGTAGTCTGAATCACAATCTGACTGTATGGGTGGTTACCTACCAGGTAACGCTTGTGGTTGGTCAGCAAGTCGGCTAACATCCGTCACGGTGCCCTCTTTCAGTTGCGAGAAGCAGATCATAGAATGTTGCATAGTTTTACTGTCAAATAATGCAAAGAGTATGCGACACGTGTTTCGCCCTAATTCTGGGCTTATCAGGCGTACACACTCACTGCACCCCCTCTTGAGAGTCGAACCCTGGATGTCGGTGCCAGAGGTGAAGCCTCTTGCATTGCGTCACGGTGTGTGGTTCGTTTATTTGACAGTATATATATATATATATATATATATATATATATATATATATATATATATATATATATACATATATATACACATACATACAAAAGAAATTGAGTCAAAGCAAAGTTTTGGCATGTTTTACTGTATTTTAGGTAGTTACCAAAGTCAGGCAAAAGATGCCTTTCAATCTAGTTTTCTATATAAACGACACTTGTATACTTTGTGTAACTACTATCACAGGAATAGACAGTCTAAATATATGTATATATATATATATATATATATATATATATTGTGGCAGACGGCTGGGGTCCATGCCCGGCTGGGAAGCCACTTTGCTATATGTTCAGGGGAATTGGAGTTGGGTGCAGCCTTGTTGGGTCCCGCAGGCACCACCAAGGGGTGCTGCAGCTGGGACTCCTGTGTCCGTATGGGCAGTGTATTCGCAACACCCGGAAGTGCAGCCGGAACTCGGTAGTCAACCACGTGGAGCACTTCTGGGTGGACTATAAAAGGGGCCAGCAGCCACCACTCGAGGAGCCTGAGTCGGGAGGAGGAGGACTACGCTTGCCAGGAGGAGTGGTGGTGCAAAGAAGTACTGTGTGGGTTTTGTTTGGTGTGCTTGAGACTGTGTTGTTCCTGTGGGGATCACGGGGAAGACATGCCCCACAGGTGAAGAAAAATAAAAAGTTCTTGTTTTTATACGTGCCTCTGCTGTGAGTCTGTGTCGCATCAGGTGCCTATATAGCCTATATGTAACATTATATGCATACAGTAGAATAAACTGCATACATTTTAACAGTAACAGGAAGAAAAAATGCTAAAAATATCACATGCTATACTGTAAAAGTACTGATAGGCCCTATCACTAACGTTAAAACTATTAAACTTAGAGACCTTTTGAAAACTTGCCTCACCTCTTGCGCTTTTTCAACTTAATTGATGTAAACATCATAGTGCCACTAAAGAAAAGAACAAAGCTGCCTTAAACAGAAACACTAAAGCATAAGACAACTCAAAAATACTACGAAAATGATCTGCAAAATAGACAGACAAAGGTGGGATGCACATTTCAAAATATTTAAGTACTGAAAAGTCATTAAATAACTCTGACTTTTCCAAAATAAATCAGAAAAGCTGACAATCTAATCAGGCTTCTAGCTTTGCTTTTATAGTGTCTCAAATTGCTCATCAAGATCTCATCACCATCCCTATTACATTATGACAGCCATCTTGGATCCCTGGAAAAAAGAGCAGATTGCCAGCAACAAAAGCAAAGGAAAATAAAAGGTAGAATATGCTCTAAAAATGCCACAAAATGAGTTTAACTGTCTGAGACCTGACAGCTAGATTGGTAAAATGTAATTGAGTGGTAAAGATTAGTCCACTAAATAAACTCAATCAGTAATGCAACACCTGCTCCAAAGCCAGAAATCCAAAGTAATCATATTTTAAAATGAAGGTTTCCAAGCAGAAGCCAAGTTTAACTCAAATCAGAAACTTACCACAGTCAGGGTGCTTTCTAACAAAGGACAAAAAGTGATTCTTCCTCTTGTTCTAATCTTGTCACTGGAGAATAAATAGATTTTTTCTCACTATGTGTGGATTGCTTTTTTCCCCAAATCCTACAGTTCTAATCCCTTTACCAAATACTTCTAATTTTCATTATAATTTTTCCATTTTTGTTTTCAAAACTTCAGACAAAACATTCTGTGCCTAAATGTGAAAATGAGCTTTGTCTGCTAATGAATAACGGCAAACTCATGTTAGAAATTTCACTTGGCCTTAGGTTCATTATGAAAGTAACTAAATCGTACAGTTGCCTCACCTAATTAATTGCAGCCTCACAATACATTATTGTTTCTATTCATTTCTTACAATAATTAACATTTTTGAATGTGCAATTATATTTATTTTAATTAATTCTTTTTTGGGTTATATATGTGTTTTCTTTACATTTTCTTGTTATAATTATATGGAGTTGACCACAGCGTGCCCCAAATCTTTGACCTTGTTCTGCTTACTTTATATATTGTCACAAACTCAACAAAGAGCCATAGCAAGGTTAGGGGCAGCCACCCATATATTATTTCCTGGCTGCAAAATTAACACAATTAAAAGCACTGATGTGCACAAATCAGAGTCCAAAACAAACCTTAAGGGGATAGGGGAAACGTGGCAGCTTTTAAGGGCCAATAAAGGAAATGACATCAGAGTGGGCCGGACCTGGAAGGGTCTTTCTCCATAGGCTTGGACCCGGGAGTGACGTCAAAGGGGTCGGAAGCAGGCTTGACATCATCAGGACCAGGCGGGATTTCCCGTGAACGGTCTGCAGAAAAGCGAGAAAAACAGTTAGTGCACTCTGCCACACCCTGGTCTGGCTTGGAATTACTCTCATTCTCATTACTCTCATTCAAGCCCTTTGTACATGGTAAGCTCTGCATCCGTGACTTTACACTGTAGGAAGTAAGTAAATAAATAAAGGTAAATAGGTAAATAACATTCCCATGTACATATGCAAAGTACAGCGATGGCAAAAGTATATTCTTGATCTGATGTAGAACCGTCGTCATGTAAGTAAATAACTCAAGGTAAATAACATTCGATCTGGCTTTTATGTAAGTAACATATAAATGTTAATGTTTTGGGCACATGCACCGTCCTTTGTATGTAAGAGCCTTTATTTATTTACTTACTTCCTACAGCATAAAGTCACAAGTGCAGAGCTTCCCATATACATATACAAAGTGTAGCGATGGCAAAAGTGCATTCTTGGTCCGATATAGAATCGTCATCATGATTTGAGTTCACCTCTGTTATAGAGTGTCTATGTGAAAACAGCAGTGTCAAATGCGGGGGTGGGGTGGGGGGGAGTTAGGATCGTGAACGCGGCTGAGAGAATAAAACTGAATAAAAAAAAAACAAAGCTAACCTTTACAAGTATCATAAATTACACCGGCCGTTACAGAGTGGAATCAAATGTATGTTTTTATTCTAAAATAGTAAGAATACGAGCAACTCACTTCTCAAAACGGACTCGTCCAGGATCGAAACCCGTGAAGTTTAGATTACCAGTCAAGAGCTGATACCGTTGCGTAAATGCGTGTCAATATCACACCCTAACGCGGCTTGTTTTTCTGCAGTTATATTTTTGAATAAAAGCGTATTTGTTCTGTTATATTTGTACCTTTTGTGAAAGTGTTTCTTTGATATTTGGACTTCAGGCTTCACACATTATACACTTCATCTCTACATTTTGTCAATTATTACCAAAACATGAAAAACGTTTCTGTTTTAACGATGTGTTTGCATAGATCGTTGTAGACACGGAACACACATGAAATGCAAGTGTTCCCAATAACAATTTAGTGTTTATAAAAGATGTCATTTTGCTTGACTTCTCACTCTATACAACTCTAAGCAACTGACACGCTGGTAAACAGACTTGAGCTGAGACAACTGTGCGGGGTGGGGGGATGTGATAGCGGGCTACTTGCTGTTTGCTGCTTATCCACACATTTAGAGGACAAAAGATGCTGACGGAGAGGTGCGAAGCCTTTTAAGGTGGGACGGATCTACGAGTTTTTTCGTAGGCTCTGGTAATTCTAGTGTTAAGGTGCCAGCGAGACGCTCCAAGGCAAATCTCTTTCATCTTGTGGGTCTTTTAAGTCTCTTTCGTGAAGATCACGTCTTGTCTCCCTAGTCTCTCCCTACCAGGATTTTTTTTATAATAGAGAGATTCAGATCAAGTGTATTGAATAACCTGAAAAAGTACAAAAGTATGTAGTAAACTGGCAGAGGTTTAAAAAAAAAGGTTTAGGCTACCCAAAACTGAAAAGTTACGTAATCTCAAAAAGGTCTTTTCAGGGAACAAATGATGGATTAACAACTTAATTGCAGAAACTAAATTTAATTCATCCTTGAATAGTGATGCAAACAATTCCCAGAGGTATCCCAACATTTGTCGATTACTTACAAACCCTCTGTCTGTGTGACTGCAGTATCATTGCTGCAACCTCAAAGCCTTATTTGAAAAATATTGCACTGTATTTTTATACCACAATGGTGAGAAAAATGCAATTAACAAAGGAAAACAGATGTCATTATAACCCTTATAAGTGTATGTCTTTCAGTTAGTAGAAATGATAAAGAAAGCCAAGGTGTCAGTGAGTGCAACTTGCTACAAAAGAATCAAAGAGAACTGAAGGAAACTCTGACAGGAACAGGACTAGCAGACTCAAAGCACCAACAGAATCAGAAGGCAGGTTTCTGAGAGTCAAGGCTTGCATGAGAAGCACCTCACAGAACAAGAGCTTCAGGGTTGAGTGGCAGTAAGAACACCATTGCTAGAACTCCAAAATAAAAAAAGGAGCATGCCTGGACCAGAACCACTGTCACTGGATTATGGAATACTAGAAGAAAGCGGTTCATCATGCAGGGCTTTTGTATGCTTTTGAATAAACAAAAGAATGGTTCCTTAGTATGTGACATACATTGTTAATCTTGGAGGAGGAAGCATCATGGTCTGAGGCTGTTTTGATAGACCCAGAGACAGAAACTTGTACAGAGTGACTGGGACCCAGAACTGAAAAGCCTACCACAGTATTTTGCACAACTTTGCAATACCCTCTGGTCTACAGCTAGTTGGTTAGAGGCTCATTCTACAGCAAAATAATAACCCATAGTAGACATCCCGGTTATGTAAGAACTACCTTAGAAGAAAAAATCAAGGCGGTAGGCTTTAAATCGGAAAGGCCAGCACAGTCTAATGACTTAAACCCTGAGCTGGTTTGAGATTAGGGGTACAGAAGGGTCTGCGGTGGGCTGGCGCCCTGCCCGGGGTTTGTTTCCTGCCTTGTGCCCTGTGTTGCCTGGGATTGGCTCCAGCAGATCCCGTGACCCTGTAGTTAGGGTATAGCGGGTTGGATAATAGATGGATGGTACAGAAGGGTGAAAGCACAAGAACGTACAAGTGCACATTTATTGGGACTTTTGCAATAGTGTTGGGAAGAACATTGCAAATAATTTTTAACTTAAAATGGAGACAGAATGCCACAAGTATGTTAGGTTGCTATATCCGCAGAAGATGTCTACTTTGAAGTGTCAAAAATGTAGAAGAAATTTTGTTAAACTAACCGTTTCTACGACTGTTTATTGGTTCTATGCTTTAAATTCAGAGTATATTGCGACATTAAACATCAAATTTCAATACTGGAAAAATGGGGGTGTTTTTAAAATTTTTAGATCAATAGTGTATGTCCATTATATATATAGAACAGAACATATATTCAGTATATATAATTTTTTACATATTTGCTGGATATAATTTAAAGAAAGAAGATACCTACCTAGTGGTAACAGAGTAGTGAACACATGTAACAATGAATAGCACAATTTTTAAAAATAGTAACAGTTCATTATGGATAAGAAACCCTTTACCTTTTTTTGAAAAAAACAAAACCTTATTTAGGAATTAGTAATGTGTTTATAACATTTCTTCAGAATAAATGGTCATTTAAATGTTCTATAATTTTTTAAATATAAGGCCTTAAAAGTACTGTATCATTTATAATTATATGTATTTTTAAGGAGGACTGAGCTACCTATTTATAGAGAGCTAATGAAATCTCTCATTCAGGCCAATGAGTACTCATAATGATCAATGTTCAGAACCACAGCCTGAAAAGAATTATTTAGATTGAGCTATTTAAATAAACATTGTGCATAACCTGTTTTCCTGGAGAGAAGATAATTAAATAATTTAATTTGTGAAAGAACAGGGTTATTTCTGGAACGTATGTATTCACCATACCTGAGAAACTGCTAGCTCTTACATTCAGTTTTACTTCTAAATTGCTTCTTTTTTATTTCTTCTCTGAGCATGGGTTTTGAATTGTTGATTTTCTGCATCAGTGCCCTCCTGCATAATTGTAAAGCTAACAGTACAGCAGCCTGTAGGACTTTATTCAACACCAATAACTTGTGTAATTATAAAAGTAACAACTCTCCCGCTTTGTTTGACTTCATTCTTCTAATGCAATCTTAAAAGTGTGTGTGCGTTAAGTATCTTAATGCCTAATTGGATGCACAATTCACATTCTTTACTAAAAAATAAAAAACCCACATCTTTGAAGTAAATACCTGGTACATATATTAGATTGTTAAATGTCTATACAAAACAGGTCACGATTTCAGGAGATCTTGCTGGGCTCTCTTTTATTGCACTGATCTTTTGTTTCTATGGAATAGTGTTCTGACCTTGTGCTATATCACAAAAAACTCACATGTGCTGTGGACATGTTGTAGCAGTCCGGTGCTGCTAAGATTCACACCGTCAAGATGACGGTGATTTATTTATTTTTATAGCGGATCCCAGGGATGCCCCCCGCCTTGGCCTGACCCGCACACACTCACAAACAGAGACAAAATAAAGTACACTGGGAACTGACAACAATTAAAGAACATAATGAAATTCAATAATATGAGTGAAAACAATAATACCACTCCTGTACCCCTATGGCGAAATTACATGAAACATATAACCACAAGCAACTCCACACAGCAAAGTCCATGAAAAACAACACCGGATGCAATGAAAGATGACGATAGTAAGTAGAGAGATCTGCACGCTGAAAGGGAATGAAAAAACAGTCCTACTTGTAGACACTGTAATGGTGAAGACGGATGGATGGTTCAGGAGCGCTCCTATACTTGCAGGAAGCCAATGAATCCACTGTCAGTCCTCAGCACACAGGTAGACAGAAGACGATCCAGACCCCAACAACGAATACAATCCAGGACACAGCGACTAAATACTGTATGGCTTAATTAACAGAAGGCAGTCCGAGAGGTAAACGGAACACAAAATACAACAACAAAAAACACTTCTCCTCCCTTTCGGACACCTGCTCTCCTTTTAAACCCATTTGACCACCTTCGAGCCCAACAGCCCCTGCAGGGACTGCTGGGAGATGTGGTTTTAACTAATAGTAGCACTGCTACAATGTATAGGTACCTGAGGATTACTGTGAGGACAGGGGATAATTCAGGTAGCCATAAACCAGGACAAACAAGGTCAGAATATCTTGAAAGAGAAACACAACCGACAAACCTGAAACCAAAGTGGAAAGAAGAAATAAAAAGTCAAATGCGGAAAATGCATACTTCATAATACTTCTACTGTTGGACTGTCATATTAGTAGTCATGTTTAGAGGTCAGTTGCGTTTGCAAAACATTTAAAATATAGTTTCAAAGTTCATCCAAGTTATGTAGCGTGTTATGTTTGCAGGACAGACAATATTTGTAATTATCAGGAGGAGGGATTGAAATCAGAAATAGGTCAAAACTGGGAGATCAAAGAAAAAGTCCAAAATGAAGAGCAAGAGACAAAGTCAAGGATGTAAGCAAAAGGCTGATCCATACATGAGCAAATGAAGCACGGAGATTTTTAGCAAGTGATAGAACTGTTTTTTTTATCTGAAGCTTAGGGAAATATTTCTTTAAAAAAGCCTTTTATAACTGCTGGGTCACTGTAGCCAGGTTGTGACCTCTGAGGACACGCCCATAACAACCATCCTAACCGTTGTCCTAACAACAAGTGACCAATAGCGTGGCGAATATGCATGTAAAAGAATAGTTCCCATCACAGAGTTAACATTTTCCTTTTTTCAGTTAAGGATAATTGAAGTGCTGCGTGCTAAAGGACAGGCCATTCTTCAGACCAGATGGGCTTATCTCTAATACTGGGACAATAGAAGCGATGGGTACAGTTGTAGGGCATCTGTAAATTCAATGTTCACAAATTAATTTTACTGAATCAGCCCGCAATCTAGAAGTTATCTTTGACTCCAGCATGTCATTTAAAGCGCATATTACAAAGTTATCCAAATCATGTTTCTTCCATCTTAAAAATGTTGGGAAATTAAGGCGCTTTCTAAATAAACAAGATTCTGAGAAATTAATTCATGCATTTATTTCTGGTAGGATTGACTACTGCAATGCGGAGTTCACTGGATGTTCAAACTGTTCTTTATACAGTTTCCAGGTAATCCAAAATGCTGCTGCAAGAATTATTACAAGAACAAGAAAATACGAACACATCACTCCAGTTCTTAAATCCTTACACTGGCTCCCGGTTAAGTTTAGGGCAGATTTCAAAATCCTCCTATTAACATATAAAGAATTAAATGGCCAAGGTCTGGCTTACTTGTCTGTACTTATCATGACTTACAAACCAGTGCAGACATTAAGATCTCAAGTTGCCGGTCTGCTTATGATTCCAGGGATTAATAAAATAACAGTGGGAGTTTGAGCTTTTAGTTACAGGACCCTTAAACTGTGGAGTGGTCTGCCTGCTACTATAAGAGATGCCCCTTCGGTCTGCAGACTGAAGACTCACTACTTCAGTTTAGCACACCCTGACTAGAGCTGCTGATTAACTGTACATGCTGCATCTCTCTTATCAGTCATTAGCACTAAAACATAAGTAACATGATAGTTATAATTTGATACTAACCCTCACCTATTCTGTTTCTCTTCTCGGTACTCAAATGTGGCACTTGGCGCCACAGCCCACCTGCCAAGTTGTTTTGTCTGCTTAAGGTAAAGTCATCCCTGATGGAGGAGTGCAGGAATCATGGGAAAGAGGGGTCCTTTCATCGGATTAGTGCTATTTCAGCTGTGGAATGGCCAAATGGGGGAGGCAGCTTGACAGATGAGGTCTCCAGGACTCTAAACAAATCCAAATCATATTATGTGATATCATCTACTGTTAAATTCTACTCTGTACTTCTAAAATTTTTATTTTTATACTGTATTGAGGATTTGTTCTGTTCTGTGTATTGTATTGTATTGACCCCGTTTTCTTTTTGACACCCACTGCACGCCCAACCTACCTGGAAAGGGGTCTCTGTTGGAATTGCCTTTCCCGAGAATTCTTCCATTTTTTCTCTACAAGGGTTTTCTTTTTTTGGGAGTTTTTTCTTGTCTTCTTAGAGAGTCAAGGCTGGGAGGCTGTCAAGAGGCAGGGCCTGTTAAAGCCCATTGCGACACTTCTTGTGTTGTATTGTATTGCATTGTAACTGCATTTCTTCTAAATGCCATAAATGACAATACCCTGTTTTTGCAAGATCCTGGAGTTTAATTAAGTCCATAAGTAATAAATTTCTATCTTTATTTAAAATAAAAGGATAAGAGAATGCCTTTCCCTTCTAACAACTATTTTAATTATTATATCGAAAAGGTTGGATATAATTACATCCAAATGCTGGTTTTCTTCTTCCACACTTTTTTCACAGTATTTTTTTTTTATTGTTTTGCATCAAATTTTGATGTACAAATAAATACCTTCTGTTAAATTTGTTGACTTATGCTTATAATAGGTGATGGTGAATCATAGTTTCTGTCAGTATATGAGGACCGACTAGTCAGGACTGATGTGAGCTTGCCAGAAGGTATAGCACGTTGTCAACAAACTGCTGAGAAAATTCATTGATGGTGACTGTTAAGTTCAAAAATGTCACTGTCTGCTTGAAGCACAACACATCTGGTTGATTGGTAAGTACCAGTGACAGAATAGGTTAACCGACAGCCTTTGGCAATTAACAAAACAGTGGCCTATCAGCTCAATTCACACAGATAAATGACTTTAATGCATACACTCAAATATACAGTATAAAGGCTTTTGAAAAACTATTAAAACATTTAGAACGAACTGTACTGTTTAAAGGAAAAAAAGGACTGAAATGTAACAGTCGGCTCTAATGTATATTATGTTACCTTTCATGTATTTAGATAAAGTAGATAGACGAGCGAGTATTGTGCGAACAACACGTAGAGCACTTGGCTGCAGTGCAACACACACACACCCCAATTTCTTCTAAAGCAGCAGCAGTTTCTGCCAACATATCTCTGCAGTCCCATCTTCACACAACACAGAAGCCTCAAGAAAGTTTGACTTTAGCAGAGGTTATGTCATGAAAACAAAGTTGAAGAGCTGCAGAAATTTCTGGGCGTCCAAGAGCCTCAGGAAAATTAAAACGTTCAAGAGACACTTTTGTATATTGTGCTTTGACACTTTTTATTGTGTTTAGAAAGAGAACTCAGATTTCTGTCTTTCAGTATGCTGTAGGCGCACTGGAAACCAGCTGCCAGGAATCACTGGAACTGATTATGAAGACAACGGCATTGAATTCTCTGGAGCCTGGCTGTCTGAAGGAGCACTGTCTGTTCTGAAGCACCACTACCCAGGATTATAGTGTTGCTGTGCTGCACTTGTTCTCTAAATATTGTTCTTTCCCAGCTCTTCATATTCCTCTGCTTGAAATAAAGTATAGGAGCGCAAGTATAGAAAGGAATCTCATCTGAAGTCCTTAAAGCATCACAGCAGCAACACACAATACTGAAGATGTTTGTGGATGTGGGTAGCAGCTAATGAAATGCTCCATGGAGGTGCCTGGGATTGTGTGAGTGTTGTGTAGCTCGCTCGTGTGGCTTGATTAAGAGTGTAAATGTGTTATTTAAGTGTGTACAGGAGGTGATATTACACGCTTTGATCATTGGTGTTATTTATTTGTGCGCAGACCTCAACAAGTGACGTCATGGGTGTCATCTTCATCAGTAAATTCTTTGCAACTTTGTTTGTGCTGTGTTGCCGGAAATCTGCAATTTAAATTAATGTTTGACCACTTTCATTTGGGATACTGAGCAGAGATTGTTTCTCTTTCAAGGGATCACAATAGCGTAGAGGTTTTCAGAACAATTAAAACTATAACGTTTAGAAAAAAAAGAACAAAATAAAGCTTAGTTTTTGCTGCGATAAAATGAAACAGTGTTCAGCACTTGGAAGACTCAGAAAGGATAGTTTAAGAAAACAGTTTTTGAGTCAAAGATCTTGAGACTCATGGAAACACAGGGGATATCAAAAAGGTGACACACACACAAAAAAATGAAGTTTCCATAGTGCAAGGAAGGTTAGAAAAAGGTTATGCATATGTGTAATGTTCAGGGAAATGAATATTTAAACACACAGTGACTTATACGAGTAAGTATATGGCAATAGCGGATGGAACTGGCAGTCTTTTATGTTTTATCAAAAATCGTTTAGAACCAAAAAAAAAAAATGAAAATCCAATACACAATTCTAATGCAAATGTTTAAAAAGTCCCGGATAAGGAGATAAGCATGGTGACATCTTAAATAGCATTGTTGTAATGGCATCATGCATCACACGATGCACGTTGTTGCTAACGTCAAAAGGAAATTCCTAAAATAGTGGCATCACTATAAAAATATTATAATAATAACAAATGACAATAACTAGAAAACCACAATAAATAAAACAACCACAGAATCAAAATCAGAGAAGCCAATATTCGTAAAGGAGAAACTCGAGTGTTCCTGATACAGATTTGAAGAACACTGGAGCACCACAAGGAACAGTCTTGTCTCCTGTTCTCTTCACATCTCAGGCTATAAATATAACTCCAGGTCATGTCTCTTGCAGAAACTCTCAGATGATTATTGATAAAGGGGATGAGACGAAGCATAGCAGTAGGTGGAGAACTTTATTTCTTAGTGCAAGAGAATTGTCTGCATCTTAACATCAACAAAACCAAGGAGCTAGTTATTGACTTTCTCTGCACCAAAGAGCTTCTATGCCCTGTCACTATTCAGGGATTGGATGTAGAGGGGGTCCACATGTATGACAGGTTGGACTGGTCTCAGAACACAGAGGAACTTCCTTAGGAGACTGCTTTCCTTTAATGTAGGAAGTGACATCCTCCATATCTTCTATAACTCTGTGATGACCAGTGTGATTTTCTATGCTGTGATGTGCTGGACTGGTAACATCACTTCATGAGAGGCCCTGTGGTATAGTGGGTCCACAGCTCACTGGGCAAAGGCCATTTTAAATAAATAATCACCGCACCCGAGGCGGCTTCGTGAGGGGGGGCGTTGTTGTAGCAAGCCGCGGGACGCTCGGGGGTGTGGGCGTTTCTCACCGAGTGCACAGGTGAGGAACTGCCCACATCCGTGATTGCTCCCGTGGCTAATGCTACAGCTGTGATGGCCCCGCGTGTTATAAAGAAAGAAGTGTGAGTTGGTTAGAAAAGGATCAGAAAAGAACGAAAGGAAAGAGGACGGAGGTTACCGGGAGCAGGAGAGAAAGCAGGTCGGTGAGAGAGACGCGAACGAGCGCTCACGGGCAGCTGCGAGGGCCTGGGGTGTTGGGCCTACACCCAGGTGTTTGAGTTGGATGTCGCTCCCGCTGAGCGATCAGGTAGCGGGAGTGACCAAGGGAAGGCGACTGGCCGCAGAGAGGCCGCGGAAAGGCAGCGGAAGTCGGGAGACTTGGTGCTGGAATCTCCAACGTGGGCGACCTGGCCGTTGTGGGAATCCAAGTCTCCGAGGCTGGGTTGAGTGCCAGACCGAAGCCAGGGATCGGGAGGTCTCCAGTCTCGTGTGAGAGTGAAGGGAAGAGGGCAGCTGCAGCATGAGAGTGGCTCCCCTGTTGCGAAGCCTGGACAGGGAAAAGCAGGGGAGTCACAAGTTAAATGATGCACCGGGCTTGTTGTTTGTTTTAAAGATTGCGCCCGAAGAAATATTTTACCTTGTTTTAAAGGACTGTGTTTTTTCTATTTGATTTTAACCTCCACGTTTTATGGATTATTTATTTATTTAATGAAGAACTTTAAATTACTGCACTATTTATTTGAACACCTGTTTTGTTGACTGTTTTAAATAAAAGCACTGTTTCACTTTGAACCATCCCCTTGCTCAGATGCTCAATTATTGCCTTCACTGACTAGCTCACCGGTATCATTACCGACGGTGTTGGTTTCAAGAGCTTCCTAAATAGCAATGGGAGTGTGGAGCCAGAACCCGCATCATCACATGCCCGCTGAATTAACAACCTAATTAAAAGGGCAGGCTCAGTTATGCGACACACTCTGGACCCCCTGGAGGTCGTAGCGAAGAAGGGAATTAAAAAAAAACAGAGTGTCATTATGAACAATGCAACACATCCTCTCTCTGACACACTAGCACTGAGGACTTTCAGCCCAAGAAAGAATTAGCAGAAGTGTGTCAGGAAACATTATGGGGGCTCCTGTACACCAACAGCAATACACCTGCATAATGCTTCACTGCTAGTCAGGGTTTTCTTTTTTTTTTAATTTTCTTCTTTGTTCAGATCAAAGTGTGTGTGTAATTTATTTATTTTCTTACCTACCTTATCTTCCTATTTATGTATTTATTTATAGAGCTTTTGTGCAAAGTCTAATTTCCCCTTGGGGACAAATTACGTTCTATCTATCTATCTATCTATCTATCTATCTATCTATCTATCTATCTATCTATCTATCTATCTATCTATCTATCTATCTATCTATCTATCTATCTATCTATCAATCTATGTGTGTGAAGCACATATCAACTCATATCTGAGAAACACAGGTATTCTCAGCTTGTTTTAAGCACTGTAGCAATCTGTCCAGACAGACATCTGGAAATATGTATATTTGGGGGAAATAGGAGCTTAAATATTCTGTTTTGGGAGCCTCATTTGAACAGAAAATGTGGCTTTG
Source organism: Polypterus bichir lapradei (assembly GCA_026402145.1). NCBI lineage: Eukaryota > Metazoa > Chordata > Cladistia > Polypteriformes > Polypteridae > Polypterus > Polypterus bichir. Next base: position 14,067,045 of record JANRMT010062800.1, on the reverse strand, counting down.
ATTTTAGGATTTACTATCTTTGGTCCTACTGTGGTGTTTCTGAAACAATTTTACTTCTGCCTTCCAAAAGCTCATCAATAAAGAAACATGCACTGTTACTAACCTTATGATAGCTGTGATTAAAAACATTGGTTGCTCCAGTAGCTGACAATGCTTAGTTTACAAGAGTTATTTGTTTATTAAGTCTGGCTTGGGAACATTTATAGCAGTTTGGTCCAGTATCTTTGTGCAGGAAGTTTAATTTCTGGTACTTGCAATGAGTTTTTTTTTTTTTTTGGTTTTGCTTTTTTATTTTATTTTGTATTGTTTCTTTATAAATTGTATTAACTGAAAAATTTCTTTAACAATTTATTAAACTGCCCTGTTGTGTGTTTTGGGTTGTAAAAGTTTTATTTATTTTTTAGAAAGCAATATAAAGTCATAATGGTACAGGACTGAGAGTCTGGTAATCTTTGAGATCTTGTTACATTTCTCAGTAACTCTTTACAATGGAGGCTCTAATGGCTAAAGTGTATCTATAAGTCACTTGTTGCAACATAACACAAACATAGCCTTGTTAAGTAGCATTAATAGCATTAATTGATGCACCTTAGTTTCAATATAAGCAGATCCTGGTGTAAAGTGTTGCTATTTGTGCTTTCTGAACCTTAATAAGGCCAACCAAAGCATTTGTAGGGATATTGTTTCAAAGTGTTACAAACTTTTCTTTCATAGACCATTTATACCTAACCTTTTGTCAAGCTGTCATAGAAGAGAAGTAAAGTTCAAGTTCAAAGTTTATTGTCATGTGCACAGTAAGTAAAACACATTTCCCTGTACAATGAAATTCTTTCTTTGCTGTCCACACCAAACGACAAAACCAACGTATAAAGATAAACATAAATAATAAGTAGCAGATAGATAATAAGTAGCAGAGGCAGCATAAAGTATAAAAACAGAACAGAAGTATAAATTGTAATTGTGCAGGTGGGTGTGTGATGGACAAGTCCAATACAGTTGTGTGAGGTCGATAGAATGAGGTGGACCACGGTTATAAACTCCAGTCAGTTATTGATGTAAAAGTCAGTGTGACAAGTTCCTTGTATGCAAGCATATTCTGCTCTCCAAAAAACAGTCTGGAAAATGTACGCCGCCTATTTCGACTTTCCCACTGAATTTTATTTTCAGGAACAGATGTGTTTGTGTATGATGTAGGCCCTGGGCTATGTGTGGTCCCTGGACACTTTAATGTGTTTCATTCTCACTGTACAACATGAATTGTAACTGTAATACAAAATATGCAACGTGCAAAGAAGAGTGATGCTGTAAACAGTGGGGTGCATTCAGGAGTTCATGGGAGAGATTATTGCTTCGATGCAGAGCGGCGTGGTATGGTGCACCATGGAGGTGGCTATGAAGAGTGATGCGGTGCAAAGTGCAGTGCTCCATCTTCATCGATATCACTCCAAAATCCAAAATTACTAACATATTTATAAGATGGCACCATTGTCACAGTTTATTGGCCAAACCCCACCCATGATAGTTCCTGGTTGAACGAAAAGTACATAGCCTGGAGAAGGAGCTAAAAACAATTTACCAGGAACTATAAATGGTCTATGTTCCTGTAATGGGAATGCCACAAAAGTTCCTCAGTTTCTAAAAAGTCTCTGAATCCTGAAAAAAGTTCCTGGGAAAGCACCTTATGTCTACAGCATGGGACTCAGGGCAGCCATTAGTCCTGGAAGGTGCATAACTATACTAATGTTGGAAGTTGACTGGCTTACGTTGTAGAAGAGAATTGGCGGACCTGGCTCAGGTGTCCATTAGACAGATAGTGTGGACCCCTAAGGCGGCACAGGAGGATATTCCAGACCAGACTGATAGAGATAGGTAGGTCATGGTCACAAGGCATAAGGAAAAGGGTACACACTGTCCGGGGGCATCAACCCCACAACCGGAAGTGTCTAATCTAGAGTGCTGTGCACAGTTTTCTTCTCCAGGATACAGGGTTGTCAGTGTGCGACTGTCCGAGTTTCACCCCTGAAGAATTAAGCATGATTGTCAGAATTTCCTGCTTGTGGAATAAAGCATGATTGTCAGAGTGAGAGGGCAGCCCACGACCCTACACAGTGGTGGAGAAACACTTGGTATAGAGAACATTCAACCTCTTAAGAACAATGGGGTGATTTCAGCGTAGTAATCCTACCAGAATATCATTTTACATTGGTACAGAGAAAGCTATTTACTATGGTGGTTGTTTATGGAAATGCAAGGACCTTCAAGTCACATTAAAAAATGACTGAAGCGACTGTTGGTGAAGGGCAGGTTAGGTGGCAATGTGGCACTGAACAGCAAAGACCAATTGAAATGAAATGTGTAAGCATGGCATTTCTATGGGCTCATGTGTATTTATTGACATTTGTTTTGCTGTTGAAAGAAAACCATTTTATTTTGTTACGTTGTATATTACACATATCTTCATTATTTTAAAGTTAACATACTTTCTCAGAATGCTACTTTATAATCATTTCACTTCACCTGCCTCTATTCCATTTGGAAAAACAAAAGAAATGTAACCAATCGTAACGCAAATGTTGGATAAAGGCATCAGCCCAAGAAGAAACAATAATATGTTTCAGAAACTGTTAGGCTAATGAACTTTAACTCTACTAAGCGGTATTTTAAAAAGGCATCAGACTTCAAATATTTAAGGCAACTTAATGTTTGACCTTAATTTGCTTAAACACCTCAATGTGAATTCTTCAACAAATTAAATCTCATTACATGTCTAATCACTTCACAAGGCGCAGCGCTTTCATGTGAGACATGAACATCATCAAAACGCTTTTTAGTTAGAACCAGAAACATAAAAGTGAGGAACATTTGCCATAATTATTTTTTTTTAAGTGAAGACTCAAGGAGATTCAACCTCAGTGGCCCAATTATCCAAGATGCCACCGACAATGACTTCTTAAATAAAACTGTAGCACATACCTATTTTTAGAAAATAAGCATGATAAATGTGCAAAATAAATGATTTTAAAAGAATGTATTTTACCACCAAGAGGTTTCTGTTGCCGTAAATCACATTTAGTGCCTTAAATGAAAAAATAACTTACTTTTGCCAAAGAAAGTTTTCCTTAACGCTTCATTCAAATGACAGGATTTTCCAATTGATATAATGTATGTTACACTGACTTTCATCATTTGGCAGGCAAGTAGTATCATGGGAAAATCCTCACATTTTCCCCTTTCTCCAGTTTTTGAATCTGAAGTGTACTGCAATATGAAATATCTTTGAAATGACAGCAACTACACCTTATAGAAAAATCATTTTATTTCTAGAATTTAAAGTAAAATTACTTTTCTGTCATAAAATATATTCACGTAAATACTTATGGAACCGTGCAAAACATACCAAAGATTTCTCAATTTTCGTGCATTGTTTACAGTCTACATTGTTTGAACTCTCACCTTCAGAACTACCAGTTAACTAAGGCTAGCGGTGTGCTATTAAAATTGCATTTTTATCCATTTTTTTATTATGTTACTGTACTGTATTTCCCATGGCCATATACCTAGTAAGCACTGTAGCAAACACTCTGTATTTCCACTTTCTAGTAGCTGGTGCTGCACGGATCCTTACGCCGACAAACACAACCATGTCGTCTTGCTCATCAATCCGTTAAGTCTGCACTTAGCCCTTTGGACTTTGAAATGTGTGCTGAGAATTTAATGACCCATTATTCTCACATTACAAAAAAGGTATATTTTGAATTACAGTAGAGTCTCGCTTATCCAACCTTCGCTTATCCAACATTCTGTATTATATGACATCCCACCACAAAAAAAACAAAAAAACGCATCAATCGGCAACAAGAACTGCAAGTTTTGAGCGTAGTTTATTTTTTGTTGCTAAGTTCATTTTTTCAGTTAAATTTTTCTGTTGTTTTGTTGTAAAACATGATTACAGTGGATTATGTGGCCAGCCCTCTCTGGCGTGTGTGCGAATGTCTCTCTCGCTCACGTGTGTGTCCTTGTCTCTCTCTTGTGTGCATGTGTGTGTCTCTTGCGCGCGCGTGCGTGTGTGTGTGTGTGTGTGTGTCTCTCTCGCTCGCTTGTGTATGCGTGTGTCTCTCTTGCTGGTTGTGTGTGCGCGCGTGTGTGCGTGTGTCTCTCTCGCGCATGTGTGTGTGTGTGCGTGTGTCTCTATTTCTCTCGCACGTGTGTGCATGTGTCTCTCTTTCTCTCTCGTACGTGTGTCTCTCTTTCTCTCTCGCGTGTGTCTCTCTCGCGCATGTGTGTGTGTGTGCGTGTGTCTCTATTTCTCTCGCACGTGTGTGCATGTGTCTCTCTTTCTCTCTTATGCGTGTGTCTCTCTTTCTCTCTCGCGCATGTGTGTGTGTGTCTCTCTCTCTTTCTCTCGCGCATGCGTGTGTGTGTGCGTGTCTCTCTCTGGCGCGTGCGTGTCTGTCTGTGTCTCTCTCTCGCGCTCTCTCGCTGCACAGGGAATGCACAAGAAGAGACTGAACACGTGCAGAAATCATCGGCGCGCACAAACCAAAAGGGAAACTGGCTTGTTCCTATACCGAGTGCGTGGTCGTGAATAGAGGCAAAAGTTTGGCGAACTTTTTGGTCATAACCCGATTTGTACGTGTTCAGAGACGTTCGTGAACCGAGGTTCTACTGTATTAGGTTCGTAATGTGTAAAATTATAACATAGTTTGACGTTTAATAGGCTTTTTCTTAACACCTCCCATTATCCAACATTTTCGCTTATCCGACTTCTGCCGGCCCGTTTATGTTGGATAAGCAAGACACTACTGTACTGAAATAACATTTGTCCATTTACATATTCAGCAAAATATATATTTAATGTTCAGTGGACAGTTTATGTTAACACTAGAATTACCAAAGCCTACGAATAAACTCGTAATTCCGGCCCACTTTAAACAACCTTTCGCATGAAAAAAATGTCTTAATAATCCATCCATCCATTATCCAACCTGCTATATCCTAACTACAGTGTCAAGGGGGTCTGCTGGAGCCAATACCAGCCAACACAGGGCACAAGGCAGGAAACAAACCCCGGGCAGGCCCCCACCAGCCCACCGCAGTGTGTTAATAATATGGAGATAAAAGTGTTCATTGAGTAGAGATTAGTTTCACGTTTTCTGTTTATTAAACTGCTTCCTTGCAGTGTGTTTGTATAAATAAAATGTGTATTTAATCATAAATTTAAATGGCATCTATTCTTTGCATATCAAAATTTTCCCATTTATCGCTGATTATTATTATCATGTCATACACTTTCCCATAACACAATGTGCCTGTAATATTGTTTTTGATATAAAAATAGTAATACACTAAAAGGAACATCTTCTACCAAACATCCATAGTATTTTACTATGCTTAAATATCAATTTCTTAAAACACAATGTTTCATAATCGGCTGTCTGCCTCATTAAGACAAAAGTCACTGATCGTGACCATCAATGAAAGCTAAACAGCACCTATTCACTCACAGAATGGATAACTAAATCACTTGAGATCATCTTGTACGTGGATTTAAGCTATTGCTTTCTTAGTAAACAAAGACAAAATCCATATAATCCTGTAATCAATAACACAAAATGCATATTCAGTTTTGATCTTGCTTAATTCAAATCAGGCCTTGCAGGGCCGGAGTCCCAGAAAAAAACGAGTGCTTGGCAGAAACCATCACTGGATGGGGTGTCAGTTTATTGTACTACGGTATATGAAGAAAGTTTCACATCACACACTGCAACCAACTCCCGCAGAAAGAACAGCTGATGAAGCCACACTATGCTTGGCTTAGTCCTCGTTTGAGTGCTTAAGCTATGAACCACGACATGCTGGGTGAACAGCTCTCCCAAAGAGATTTCAATACAATAGCACAAAGCAGACAAGGCAGGCAACCTTACAGGAATGCACTTGAGACGTAAACATGAATTAAAAAATCATAATTAGATGGCTGCCGACTGGGGGCAGACGACTTCAAAAACCCACTGAAATGGGTCCTAATGGGTTATGTAGAACCTTACACAGGCTGTGATATTACAAATCATATAATGGCTGCCTTATTTACCACATATTGCAGGTGTTGAAAATCTGAAGTCATGTTAGCAAAATAGGAAAATATTTCCAGCAGCAAGTACAATAAATATATCTGCTACATCAAAACATGTAATAATCTAATAATCTACATCTTGTCATACCAGGTCACAGTTGACCAGATAGCCCAATTTGCTTGCCCACTCACTTTTGAATGCACATGTTTGACAGTAATTGCTGTTTGCCTGTATTGCATTTCTTTCTATTCATAAAGTGTTCTTGGTATTTTATAGGAACTTGACAGATCTGATTAGAGTGACAAAAAGTTCTTCTGATGTTGAGTGAATCACTTAATTAAATGTTTCATACAAATGCAGTTTGGAAGAAAAAGATTTTTTTTATATATATATTTAAATAGGTAAGAAATGATAAGCACAAACATTGCCTTGTTATTTTTTTAAATACATTTTATAACTGAGAGCAGTTTTTGAGACATTAATGAGTCATGTTATATTAAAATTCATAAGCCCCACAAAAATTTGCTTGCAAGTTAACTATAAACTTGTTTTTTTTTTTTTCATATGTATCTATTGATTTTCTTTTAAAATATGCTTACATGCAGTAGTATAAAAGAGTGAGTCATCTGCAAGTAGCCCCAAGTAATAAAGAACATTATGAGTGTATGAACGAGAGGGTTAATGATTCAGTAGGGGACACATTTAATGATGAGGAATAACACTTAAAAAACAATTGTGACAGGTGACCAGGGGCCTCTAGGAGCCCATAGCTGAGCCACTGTGTGCCTCGTGGCTTTGATGGGAAGAATAATATCATTTAGGCTATTTACAGGAGTCAGTAAAGAAGTTTACTTCGCTACAGAAATAATTTGTATTTTAAAACACAGATTAATTGAAGTTTGTTAACATTTACTATTATAATTATGCCCACAATGTAATACATTTAAAAATATCCATCCATCCATCCATTTTCCAACCCGCTGAATCCGAACACAGGGTCACGGGGGTCTGCTGGAGCCAATCCCAGCCAACACAGGGCACAAGGCAGGAACCAATCCTGGGCAGGGTGCCAACCCACCGCAACATTTAAAAATATAGCATTCTCAATTCTAGTTAATCCAGTTCAAGATAATCCAAGGAATAGAGCTCTTCCCAGTCACATCAGTCAAAGCATTAAAAGATGAAGTTGAAGTTGTTTCTTCACAAACATGGTATATAGGCATTTATTGTGCACAATTGTGCTGTAATGTTAAGTGTTTTCTGTAAATTAAAAAAATATATATATAGCCTGCTCTTGTGTTTTACAAAGGGAGCCATGATGCACAGAGCCTGATCAGAAAACAAAAGCCTTAAAAATGTACCAAATATGGTTGTCATGATGTTGCTGTGTAGGGACTGTACAGAATACAACATCACATATACTGCGGTGTAATGGTCAGTGCTGTGCTTTTAATTCTAAAAGACTTGACCGGTGTATATTTAGTTTCTTCTTTCTGGACATCGATTCTCAGCTTTGTTAAGAACTATAAAGATGTAGTTGAACATTTTTGCTTTGGCGAACATTTAATATGTTAATTACAGTTTTGATCCTCGGCACATTTTTTGGCAAACTCTTACATTCCGGTCCATTATTCAATAGTATCTGCCTTGCACCACCTTGGGAAGAATATATGCTAGTTTGTAATGATGAAGACATAGACCATATTTCCAGACCCATAGTGTGATGTAGGGTGGCGCAGTGGGTAGCACTACTGCCTTGCAGTAAGGAGACCCGGGTTTGCTTCCCAGGTCCTCCCTGCGTGGAGTTTGCATGTTCTCCCCGTATCTGCGTGGGTTTCCTCCCATAGTCCAAAGACATGCAGGTTAGGTGGAATGATGATTTTAAATTGTCCCTAGTGTGTGCTGTGTGTGTGTGTGGGTTGGCGGCCTGCCCGGGATTGGTTCCTGCCTTGCGCCCTGTGTTGGCTGGGATTGGCTCCAGCAGACCCCCGTGACCCTGTATTCGGATTCAGTGGATTGGAAAATAGATGGATATATTTGTTTGGCATTCTGTGTATTTTAAGTTTTATTGTTGTTTTTGTTCATTTTTATTAACAAAGTGTCATGCCTATGGTATTTTTGTTGATTTCCTACGTGATTTTGTAATTGTGTACTGTCATTTTAAATGTAGTTATGTTCCTTGTTTTTGTGGGTGGAGCCCCAGGAGGCAGGGCCACTCTGACATCAGTGCCTGTCACCCTTCATCAGGCAATTCAAACTTGCAGAGAATATTCAGGAGTTAGGAATTAATTTGTTGTTGGAGTTTTCTGTAAGCATAGCTGTTTCTTGCTGGAGTTACTGATCTATTCGATGTCATTTTGGAGCTTGTTTGTTGTAGATTGCCTTTTACACAACTTTGTGCATCCCTTCATTCTTTGTATTTGCTATTTTTGTTAATAAATTTTTCATTTATAAAGATTCCTCGTTTGCTGTTTTTATTACAAGCAATTTTTGAGGCTTTTGTTATATTTTGATAATATTTGTAATTATTTTGCAGCTCCACATTTTAGGCATGCTACATCTGAAACCAGCAGGTAATCTTAGGGGCCTGGTTAAGTCAGGTAAGTCTCTGCTGAAAAGACCAAGGTAGGATTCTGGCCTGCTCCCTGGCGTGTTTTAAGAGGCCTCACACCTAATTTATCTTGGAGGAAAGTCTATTTCATAGGACAAAGAAGCCTAGCAATATGTTACAATTGTATTTGCTCAGACCTGACAGACTGGGATAAACAACTGCAGGACCTTAGACAAAATATCATTAGACAAGGATATACCCCCAAAATAATGGACACTCAAATAAGAAGAGCTACTGCCATACCCAGAAACAACCTTCTGAAATATAACAACAAGGAGAACAAGAACCACACACCCCTTGTTGTCACCTATAACCCACATCTTGGAGCACTTAGAAAAATTATAAAAGAACTTCAGCCAATAGTAAATAATGATGACACGCTGAGAGATGTATTCCCAGAACCTCCCCTCCTGGCATATAGACAACCACCAAACCTGCAGCAGCTAATTTTCTGAAGCTCACTAATTGAGCCAACAGATAATGGTACATCTCCCTGCCTACAGAAAGGATGTACAATATGTGTTCACATTTATAATACAGACTGCGCAGTTATACCACACAGCCAACAAAAATACCATATAAAGGGATCATTTTCCTGCAGATCATCTAATGTGGTGCACCTAATTCTTTGTATGAAATGTCCCAACAGTGCACTCTGTGTGGGTGAAAGTGGACAAACACTCCAACAAAGATTGAATTTACACAGGGTCCACATTATGCATGGCAATAGGGATGTTCTTATAGGAGCTCATTTCAGCAGCTATGGACATTGTGAGAGGGACTTTAAAGTCACAGTGCTTATGGGCAACTTCAAAACCCAGCAAGAGCAAAAGGAATGGGGAGTTAAACTGGTACTAAAATTCAACACATTACAGTAAAGTTTAAATAGAGACAAGAGTTTTTTTGACCAACTATGAAGATTTTTTTCTGGCTGACCCAGACAACATGACTACAGAGCCACATTTTATGGAAAACTCATCAAAATCTTCAAAAGACTTTGTTGGACAGTTATCTTATTAAATGAATTTTAGCCTGGACAGGTCTATGAATTTTTTACATTTAAGCCGACCCACTTAAAGCTTTTCCAACGCTGTATCTGTCCTGGTGTCGATATAAAAACAGGAAACTCTACCTGACTTCTTATTGCATCCATAATAGCTAACATGGTACAACACCCTAGTACGACATTTGATAGCACATACAAGCTTACTTCACAGAGTGTACCTCTATATGAACAAAGGAAACATTAGGTATAGGACTATTTACTTAGAATATTACATGAGGAATAGAACTCAAAATACATTAGTTGACAATCTGTGCAAAATATGGGGTAACTCACAAAAAACAGTACAAAATTCAAATATCTTTATGATATATGGTGCAAATTAGAGCAGCACTGATTACATATTTTATTGATCCATGTTTTACTTATTGTAATGTGATTTGTAAAATCAGCTGAAATTAGAAAAAAACAAAAATACCTTTCATGAAACATGCAGTATACATATACTGTGCATGGCATGCTATATAAGTAAAGTTATTAAAATTCAGGTATCCAAAAAATGTGTTATGCAACTGCAAGTACAAATTTATTTTCAGGCTCCTCAGTATTTGTCATTTATTATAGGAGGCTTATGGTCCCTGTTTTGATTTTCTTGTATTTTTTTCTACCCCATGGATTCTGGTGGTTACCTCTGTATTTCGCCTGTTGGCTTAGTTTTGCTTGTATATATATTTTTTGTATCTTTCCATCACCATTTTGCTTATTTAATTCATATTGTTCCCAGGTATTGGCTAAGGGACCTATTATTAAGTTGGCACTTACAGCTGCTGGGGTAAAATAATAAATGTTAAAGCTCCCCTATGAAACAGTGTACTAACTTTACTTAAGTTTACAAAATGTCCTCAAAAGTGTGGTCTCTCTGACCAAACATTGAACTCTGTGGGCTGGAATGTCAAAGGTCTCGATCACGATCTAAAGAGAAAAAAGTGTACACCAAGATAGTATTATTTACAGGAGATTCACTTAATAAGTAAGGACCAGTTTCTGTTGCAAAGAGATTGGACTGGCCAAATTTTTTCACTTCAGCTATACAAAGAGATCTACAGGTGTGGGAATCTTAATACACAAAACAATCTCCTTTGTAGTATCAGACATAGTGTCTGATCCTGAAAGGTGATATGTCATGGTGATAGGTAATTTATTTAAATCTAAAGTAATTTTGATAAATACCTGTGCACCTAATGTCGATGATAGTGATTTCATCCAAAATGTATTTGCATCTATTCCTAAATGTGCACACTTATAAAATTATAATGGTCGGAGACTTTACTTGCATTTTAAATCCAAACTTGGATAGGTCTTCAACTACAGTGGCCACAACATCTAACACTGCAAAATAATCACAGTTTGTAATGGATCATAACTCATAAGATCCATGGAGATTTTTACGTAAATCCAAACTCAAGAGCATATATCTTCTTCTCATCAGTACACCACAGTTACTCAAGAACTGATTAATTCTTTATAGGTAATAATTTATTGCCCAATATCATATTTTGCAAGTGTGACGCTATTGTTATTTCTGACCATATTCCTCTGGTCATATAGCTTAAATCGCTATGCCCCACACACATATCTCTTAGGTAGTGTCTTAACCCCCTGTCATTAGCATATAAGAACTATACAGAATTCATCTCCAAGCAAATTGATTATTTTTTAGAGACAAATAAATCTTCAGAGGTCTCTGAAGAGAATAGTATGGGAAACTTTGAAGGCTTTTTAAGAGGTCAGATCATTTCATATCTTTCCCACAAAAATAAATATAGTAATAAATAGATCACGAATATGCCAGGTCTCCAAATGAGGCCCTTTATAGGCAAAGACATTTTGTTCTTCTATGAATTACACTGTTTTGAGCTCCTGGGTTGCTAGGGGAATGTTCTTTGAGGTTGTGAACCGTCAAACATGACATGATCGAATAAAAATTAACTTCAAAGGTATTTCCGTATCCGAGTGCATAGATTTACCAGAACCCTCTTGTTGTCGCTTTGATGAAATACTCTTTTTGATTTTCTGCTTTTTGAATATCTTTTGAATTTTTTCTGTCTTTAGATTTTGTCTCACCATTGGCTTTGGTTGCTAGTATTTCTGACATTTCAGGTTTTTGATCTTCGCTTTGTGTTTGACCATCCCTCTTCCCCTGGTTGCCTATTATATCATAGTGCTTCTTTTTTAAAGCACAATTTCCATGTCCTTTCCCATTAAAATGTCCCACATTCTAAAGTTTTGATAGGATTCATTGCTGGCAATTGTTTCTCAAGGATAAGAATACCACAAGGATGTCACACAGAACAGTAAAGGCCTGTTGGAAACCTCCATAGGTGAAATAGGTACCTATAATGGCAGACATTGGCAGAAGTACAACCTGTGGTGGAAATTGGGGCCACTGCATCGGGCATGGTGTTCTGGGAGTGTAATGTGCAAGGCCATCAGTCCAATGATGAGAGTGAATTGAGTCCTTGTTGAAAACATGCAATATTTTTGTATAGAATGCTAGGGGGACAGGCAATCCAGTAGATGCATGGTTGACTGATCCTCTTATTAGAGTGTGACACTACAGAAGGATGACAAAATATCACTAGGCCTCCTGGCAGCAAAAGGTCTCTTACAAAGTCAACACCAATCATTTCTCATAACCGTCTTGAATCCATCTCATGTAGAGTGGTAGCCAAAACATTAGAAATATATGGATGCAATTACATAATCTAATAATCCAATCTAAAATTCCTGATCTAGTTTATGCATTGTGCAGGGCTCAGTAAAACTGCAAAGGACATCAGTATGTCTAAATAAAGGATGAACTGTAGGATTGTTGTGCCTCTGCCAAACTCTGGGCAATTTTAAATAGCAGGAGTCTGTGAAATGAATGATGAGTCTTTCTCTGCCTTAGAAAAATGACCTTTTTTTTTCATATACAGTATGTTAGTCTCCCATGGCACGTATGAATAAACCCAAATAGTTACTAATTTAATAAGTCCTAGTTTTGCCAATTAAAAGGGTTTTAGTTATCATCTTATGTAGCCAAGTAGCACCTAATATAAATAATAAAAACATGCATACCTGCAGCAAAAGCAATCTTGTATAATTATTCAAGCCTGTGGGCAGCATGATGAATCATAGCTCAATGTAAACCTACTGAATGTAAGATAAAAATCAAAATATATGTATAGCAACAAGTCAGAGCTGCCCAAGTTCTGTAAAACGGTCTCAAAGTGGGAGAAGGGTTCAACTTAGATATTTTAAAACACTACCAACAATTCTCAGTATTTTATTGAGGTATTAGAAACATTTCTCACTTCCTAGGTAACAGGTTACCTAGATGGAAATACTGTGTACAAATTATGAAATGTATGTATGTATTGTATTTAACATATGGGACTGTTCTGTGACGCTAGGGATTAGTTGTTGTGCATGTTTAGTCACTTACTGCCGTGTAACAAGACTTTACTTACCTTTACCTATAAGCTGATTATCTCTTTCTGACTGTGGTATATTAAGGACTAATTATAAACTGTAATAGTAAAATGACCTCTCAATACAAGGGCTCTTTTTGATCTTCAATAAGCCTTAATTAAGCCTTCACATGCCTTCTACTGAAGTGTGTACCATTGAAAGTCATGTTACTATATGTTCCAGTTACCAGCAGCCTAACATTTGGAGAGAATCACTAAAATTCAAGGCCTCTTCTGACTATTTCATCATGAAGTTATTTTAGTTAATTGCCTATTAGGCCATTGTTGTTAGTTGAACACTATTTTTCATCTCTGTTAGTAGTAAGTCAAAAACAACTAGACTTTTTTGGTATTGTGGAAAACATTTCACTACTCATCATATTGGCCTCTTCAGTTCACTTACTACTAACAGATACAGTGTAGCATGGCCTGGGTAAATGAAAATCTTTCAGAGACACTGTTTTGCATCCCTTATTTAAAAGTGAAGGCTTTCCTATGCTTTTTGAAAAGTAGTTAAGGGTGCCGATTATAAAGAAAGATTTTAGTGTTACGGATAATGTTCTAAAATAAGTTTGGTGTTTAAAGAACAAATTAGAACAAGTAATGACAAGTGGGTAGCATGTAGGTGGTTGGACCTAAAGGACCATATGCTGTCTTTCAGGCCATATTCTGATACCTTATTTCTTTTTAGGAATAATTTATTAAACTAATTGCAGGAATAGATAAATAATCATATTATTAGTGCATTGTAAATCTTATTTTGCCCAAGTAACAATTTGTTTCAAGTCTTTTAACAAATCAGTAAGATGTTAAATGCACTTTGGGTAGTTCATATTCTAAACTTACACCAAGGTAAGTGGACTATGATATTTTTTCTTCTCTTTCCAAATCCCTAGTATGACAATGGTAAAGTGAAGTTTAATTGAAGAGTTAGGTTTTGGTAAGTAAGGGAGTTTTTTAGGTGGATCATTCAGGCAGATGTTAATATAAATCTTGCGACAGCTATCGTTTGTTGTGAGTCTCGCTGTCACTCCACTTTCAGGGAAAAACCACATTGAGTTCTTATATGCTAAACAACCACACTGTAATGGATAGAAACCTGGGATGTCACCGTATCAGAATTTGTAAATTTCGATACCAATACCAAGTGAACATTTGTGACACTTGATGCCTATTTGATACCACAGCAAAAACAGAAATCCCATTCTACTACTTTTTATTAAAGGTACCTCCTCAAGTGAACAATATTGTACATTTTTTTGTAATAGAAAATAAAATATATAAATACTAACAGTACCAACAGCTGTATAATACCAGTATACTCCTCAAGTAGTTACACAAAGTTCACATAAGTAAACAAAGTCGCAGATGTTTTATTGGAACTGAGTAGGACACAGCAAATTAAATGGGATTAATCTCGCTATCATTTCATCTCCTCTTAAAAATGAGCGACACTACAAGTTAAATACAACTCACATTTGATCTGTCACATCACTGCACTCGAAAAGCACACACAAACTTATTTCAGAATTAACTTCATAATGAGATAAAAGTAACAATAAAGAAAGCTATTTTTTTTACATAATGAACACAATTCCCACAATCATGTGATAAAATTCTCCTGTCTTGAACACAAAATATTTCTAGACATGACTTCTACTATTTTTCTTTTTGACATGTGCCGATGCAGTGCTGTATCGTCACCATTGGGAGCCATTTTTCTACGTAATTTTCACACACATCTTTCTCACATATTATTTTGCCTTCTGAAGTAATTTGTGTACAGGCGGAGTGGTGGCTCTGAGGCTAGGGATCTGCACTGGCAATCGGAAAGTTTCCGGTTCAAATCCCGTAAATGCCAAAAGGGACTCTGCTCTTTTGGGCCCTTGAGCGAGCAAGGCCCTTAACCAGCAATTGCTAAGCACTTTGAGTAGTGAGAAAAGCGCTATATAAATACAAAGAATTATTACTTGCAGTTGCACATGAATGTAGTACAAACTTTCACTCCATTCTATCGATACTGCAAAAAAACTAGTCGTGTTACATTAGAATTTTGCTGCCAACCTGGTACCAAAGTATTGGTTCTTGAAACATCCCTAGTTGTGCCTGAGAGTTCAAGGCTACAAGTGACCAAACTGATATTGCTGTGCATGAATATCAAGTTTTCTATTGTTATGTGAAAAGAAAGCTTAGCAGTATGTGAAAGCCGTGGAGGAGACTGGCTTGGGAGTGCATGGGAATTTCCGAGGAGAAATTTGTGATTGTTGCTAAGTACAGTGTGGCCTGATCTGACTTGTTGCCACTGCAACTCATGACCCTCTTCTCCTTTTGGACCTCCAAGCCTCTCCTGTACAGCACCATACCTACCCATGCCCTGCTCACTTCTAAGGCTTCCTAATGGTGGTTTGATTTCGGGCTGCTATGTTGTGATTTGATATGTTTAGTGATTTTTTTAATGGAAACGAGTCAGAGTAAAGGAAGGCTATAGAGGACTTTGTCATGTGGAGCAGGGAGAACCACCTGCAACTCAACACCAACATGACAAAAGAGCTGGTGGTGGACTTCCAGCATGCCAAGGAGCCTCTTAGACCAGTCACTTGTCAGGGGGAGGATGTGGAAGTAATAGCTGGAAGTTCATACAAACAAATCTCGACTGGTCTGGCACTACAGTGGCGCTGTACCAGAAGGGCCAGAGCAGCCTATACTTCCTAAGGAGATAATGCTTAGGTCTTTTGATGTATGCTACAAATTGCTGGGAATGTTCTATCAGTCCATAGTAGCCAGTGTCTTATTCTACGCCACTGTCTCCTGTGGAAGCAACTTGAGCTTAAAAGAAGCACAATGCCTAAATAAACTTATTAGGAAAGCCTGCTCCATAACTGGGTGAACCCCGGGCACATTGGAAGCTGTTGTGAAAAGAGGATGGTGTTCAAATTGAATGCTATCATGAAAAATCACCTCAATCCCCTACAAGGAAGTGCTCTCTTGGAGCACTTTTAGGGACAGGCTCATTCCCCATGGTGTGGTAAGAAGTGCCTCTGGAGGCCTTTTCTGCCCACTGCTACCAGGCAGTTCAATGTTTCTGCCTGTAATTTAATTTTGAAATATCTGCACTTATTGATTGATTGATTGACTGTATTATCTGTCCTGTGAGTCTATATCCTTGTTTTCAATATTTCTGCTGCTATATGCATCTAAAATTCTCCATGAGATTAATAAAGTTTATCTAATCTAATCACACCAGATTGAAAAGTGCTGTGAAGTAGCGGGCATTAAAAATATGGTCTGGCTGGTAGCTGTGGTTCCTTGCCTGGTTATGAAATACTTTTTGGCTGTACTGACTCAAACTACTATATATTTACATTTCTGAACAACAGCAACAACAATAACAGTACTAATAATAATGCACAATTTTTATAAACCGGTGTATCTAGTTCTAGGTCATGGAGAACACTGGCCGCAAGGTCGGAACTAATCCTACGTGGTGTGTCTATTCATCACAGGCACAATCCTGCTCATACCCACACTCACTCATAAAGGGCCAGTTTTTGGCACAGCCCATTAATCTAACATGTGGATCTTTAGTATGTGTGAAAAAATTCAGAGAATCCTGAGAAAACCCTTTCTGGAAAATTGGAGAACATTGTAGTGTACTGTACGTACATGGTGCTCTGACTGGATTCAAACCTAAGTCTTTAGAGCTGTGAAGCTGCAGCACTAACTACTGTACCATTGATCGCCTTATATTCATAATCGTTTTAATTGAAAATAGTCCAGTAGAATAGTGTTCACAGGGAATTTCATGACAAAGAGACAACTCTCATTGTGTAAGACATCCCAAGAAGAGTATAGACAATTGGTTACATGTATTCAGGTAAAGTTACTTTCACAGGCTCACAAAGTGAACTAGTGGTGAGAGCTGAGCTGCCAGCCTTCCGCTTTAGTCCAGTGTTTTGGTGTCCATGCCACACTGGAATGCTGGGTGTACCCTTTAAAAGGTAAGCATATTTAAAGTAATTGAAGCGATTAGATCCCTTTACTGCACCGATAAGTAAATGCTGTTTGACTACACAGCTAATCTCATAATTCTCTGTTACGTATAAAGCTGTTTATTATATTTATTTCCTGGTATAGGCAGCAAGAAAAGTTTTTTTTTTCTGTATTTTGGAGAAAAGAGCAGAATGGAAAAAGTATCTGTAAAGCTTCCCTTCCACCTACACTGTTGAACTTCATCACCTTCTTTTGGAGCTAATGGATTATCTCTTTATTTCTTGAATCATCTCATGTGGGAGTCAAATCTTGCCACCTCTGCGTATCTGCTATCTCTTAATACCCCCCTGCTGAAATCCACCTCAGTTTTATCTTACATTTCAATACTTTGAACACTAAGTAGAAGAGCAGCATTTGGTCCAGCATTTGGAAAATACAAAATATTCTATACAGTAAAACATTTCATTAGTAATATACAATTACCTGTCCCAAGTCATCTATGAATTAGCATTGATTATTTAGATTGATAATTAAAGCTATCATTTCTTTAATCTTTCTTTTTTTTCCTTTATGTTGTCAGTACTGCATTATTCTCCAGTTTCGAAACTTGACTTTTTCAACTCATAGTAAGTCTGATTTTATATTCTGGGATGGTAATTTACATGCTGTCAAAATGTAGCCTTATAGATGGATTTTATAATGGGATCACATGTTTGCCAGAGGGATGAATTTCAGTCTTTCCTGTGAGACATATGTGAGGTTCCCAGCAATTCTGAGTGACAAATACTGTCAAAAATCTGAAGCTGATGTGCATGAAGAGCATTCATTGTGGCGTTTAAATTAAAGGTGAGGTGTTGATGTGATGACCTTTATTATACTCTCTGAGCTTCTTCTCTCACATGAGTCGCATGAGTCATTCTGCCATCCCCTGCTGTCCAAAAACGGCCAAGACAATAGATGGCATATGCAAATGCGTGCTTATTATTATTATGGGGAATGCTGAGGTTCAAGTTAAGTGATTCAAGTAAAAGCTAACAAGATGGAACTACTTCTTTTGAGATCATCGGCACAGCTCAAGAAGGTGAACTGGTTCTTGTTGAATGTTGTATCCTGTCAAATCATTACATCATTTATGAAAAGCCTTGACGTTGCTTTTGACAGTGCTCTAAATTTAGAATCAGCTGAAATCAGGACTTCACTTTACAACATTTGCCAGAATCTTCTTGTCAAATGGATAAGTTCTTTAGCACTCATTCCCTACACAATCCCCTCTTTAACTCGATTTCTTAAACAGGTTACAAGTTCAAATTGCAGTCATTAATTTCTGACTTTGATCCACTGCAGTCTTTACATATCATCTCAGCTGACTTAACTATACTGAATAATGAATGCAACCAAACCTGTAAACACTGTACACCCAGAATATGTGTCTCTGTGATGCAGAGGGAATACATGTAGCAATACCTTGTTTGACCAACACAAGATGCTACCAATATGTAACTGTGGGAACTCAAAATCCCAGTTTAAGTATGGGAACACCTATGACTTTGTGTTGAATTCCTCGTCACTCGAATGAAATTCACAGGCCCAGGCATATTATGTTCCAGCTTCTCAATGTTTTAACCATGCAGACAGCAGGAACCGAAATGCAGAGCGAGAAATATTAACTGAAGAAGTTGAATATCATAACAGAAGGGAATAAAATGAAGTTAACGTCAGGCAAATGTTTAGAACAGGGGTGCCCAATACATTGATCACGATCAACCGGTAGATCGGAAAGGTAGTGCAGGTAGATCGCGTTGCATTCAAAAAAATTTTTTTTTGAATGTTAGTCTATCATATATTCTCCCTATGGCATTTGCCACTTGATTGACATACAGGGCGGCCAGTCTGAGATCTCTTTTCTTCTTCACACTGGTCATCCCGCACGCACGATCAAACGTGCGAGCTTCTGCAAAACTCCGGCTATCTAAGTGATCTATTTAGCCTTCCAATTTATATCGACTAAAGAAGGGATTTTAAAAAAAAATTTGTTGGTTATGGGCTGGATATGGAATTGGAAGAGGATTTTTTTCTCTCACAATGTCACAATCGAACTGCATTTGTCTGACCTGTCAATCTATCATTGCTATTCCAAAGAAGGAAAATGTGGAAAGGCACTTTCGAACTGTTCATAAAAACTACGAAATTGACTTCCTTCCAAAAAGCAATCTGAGAAAGAGAAAGGAGAGGGAACTAAAATCGCAGTTGAGACCAATGGAAGGCGTGTACGCAACTTGACAGCATACGCTACAGAGCAGATTGAAAATTACCTGTCAGACTTTATCTAATGGAAAAAAAGTAACGATTCAAGTGTTGCCCAATGTAGCGGAGTAAGAGTAGCGTCTCTTCTTCACAAATGTACTCAAGTAAAAGTAAAAAGTATGGTGCAGTAAAACTACCCTTAGACGTATATTTTTTTTAAAAAGTTACTGAAGTAAATGTAACGGAGTAAATGTAACTCGTTACTACACACCTATATATACACACATACAGTGGTACCTTGAGATACGAGTGCCCCAACATAAGAATTTTTTGAGATAAGAGCTGTCACTAGGTCAATTTTTGTCTTGAGTTACGAGCCAAAATTCGAAATACGAGCCATCAAAGAGCTTGTCCCCGCACATTCCAAGGAATTGACGACAGAGGAGTTGGCGGAACTACAGAGGCAGCAACTTACGGAGGTTCTGCAGGAGATCAGTATTGCAGAGGAGGTTATCTCTTAAAACGAAATAAAGGAAGTGTTTGCAATGTGGGAACAATTTTCAAACTTTAAAGAAAAGAAACACCCTGAAAAAGTTACAACTGATCGTACAGCGGCGCTATTTAATGACACTTGCCTAACGCTTGACTTTATTGAAAAGAAACTGGTCGTGCAGCGGTGCTATTTAATGACACTTGCCTAACTCACTTCAGAAACCTTCTATAGGGGAGGACTAAACAAAGCTCCCTGGACAGGTTTCCATTGAAACGCCCTGCGAATGAAAGTGACGAAAGCATGGCAAAAAAGAAAAAAACTAGTGAAGAAGAAAATTAAGTTAAGCAAAAGTGAAGTGAAAGAAAAAAAAATTACAATACACTAATCGGCTTCGCCAACATCTGTTTATTTCTTTAGATTCTCTTTTATGTATTAGGTTTTATTTTGTTTGTATACAATATTTGTTCATTATAAATACATTTTTCTTATGTTGAAAACATTTAACAAAAAATTGGGGTGGTTTTTTGGGGGCTGGCACAAATTAATCTCATTTCAATTAATTTCAATGGGGAAAACTGATTTGAGATACGAGCATTTTGACTTACGAGCTCGGTCACAGAACGAATTAAACTTGTATCTCAAGGTATCACTGTATATATATTGTAAGAGCCATTTTCCTAGTTCTACAAAATGTATGAATATTTATTAAATGATAATGTATAAAATATGGGAGGTTCCTATAACCCCCGTGAATAGAATTGAGTTGGTATTTTCCTGTCATTTCTTAACAGTTTTGAGTGAACAATGTTCTCCAGTTAGTGTCAAGCCTCGCCTTGTGTAAGGTACAGAGGCATACGGTTTTTTAACCATGTTCTTGTTTGTGCTCGCGTTCGTGCTTGCGCATGTGACTGCCTGGGCGCATGTCTATGTGCCAACGGCCTACGGGCCTTTTGAGTGTGAAGTAACACGTAAAATAAAAGATTTAAGAGTTGAACCGTATGTTAAAGCATACAGAAGAAGAAATAAATAACCTTTAAGTATAAAAATAACCAAAGCTTCTTAAGAAAAGCTAAGTTTATAGAAGATACATTTTTTCTTTTTTTTTGCCTTTATTCTATGTGTGTAACTATTTTTCCTTTTATTCTTGTATGGATTATTTGCTTTTAACTTTCACTAAATATTTTAAAACAAACTTTTGGACTGTGAGATTTCTTTGACACGCGTCTTACCCGTGCCTGACTTCGCCTTATACATCGGCGGCTACATATATAGCATTTTTAAAGTAGGTAGATCATTTTGACCTGGTCATTTTAAAAGTAGCTCACAGGCTGAAAAAGTGTGGGCACCCCTGGTTTAGAATATCAGAAGAATGTGAGTTAACTAAAACCAGAGATTTAAATTCAACATGTAGTCAAAGAGACAGGCAGGGGTTCCTAACACTCGCATCTTCTTGAAAGCGCATTTTAGTTTCTTCTAAGCTACCTTGAATGTAGGACACTCTGTCTATTCACTGTCATCTTAAATAGTTGACATCATATGACCTGAAACAGGCACCATAACTATACAAAAGATGGCTGAGGCCAGGGATATGCATTACAAATTAACAAGAAAAATCTTGCAAAATACACAAATGCTGACTCTGCCATCATGACATTAAACTACATGCACTTTAATAAGGTGCAGTTCTTTGCAGCAAAAAAGTAAGAATCATCACACTGGAGGCTAGGAGTGGGAGCTGTCTGTCTGCCTGTGGTCTGGAGTGGTGGGTTGCTTTGCTCTGCGTTGGACGGGGGTGCCTGCTCATTATTACCCCAGCGGAACGGGGCTAACTCTGGTGTCCGGGAATGGTTGTGCCCTCGGTACGGCAGCACCGGGACCAGAGTTAGTAGGGTGTGTATGGGGAGTGTGAATGGGTGTCTGGTGTACATCCTTGTAAGTCTTGGGTTGTATGTGTATGTGAGAGCATGAGGGAGGGAGTGTATGACTGTGTTTGTGTGTGACTGTATATGTCAGGTGGGGTTTTGGACTCCTCCCCTCTCCTGGGACATCTGGCAATGCTACAACATCTTCGCCTACCCTCCCCCTGCCACTTTTTTTTTTTTTTAAACATCTGTCTGGTCGCTCCCGGTGGCTGCCTGGTGGGATCTGGGTCCCTGGGCTCTGTTGGGTCCTCAGCGGGGTGGGTCGCCCTTGTGTTCCGGGCTGCTGGGTTCCGGGCCCGGCCGGCTCCGGGGTGAGCGGCCTGGGGGATAGCCGTTGATATCTCCCGGGACTCTGCAGGCTGCTGGTTGTGGCCCCCCGGGGTGATCCTCTGCGCCTCTCGAGGG
Organism: Polypterus bichir lapradei; assembly: GCA_026402145.1. Lineage (NCBI taxonomy): Eukaryota > Metazoa > Chordata > Cladistia > Polypteriformes > Polypteridae > Polypterus > Polypterus bichir. The sequence goes on along the minus strand of JANRMT010062800.1, from coordinate 14,044,794 downwards.
GGGGTTGGGGCTTCTCTGGTGACGGTCTCCCTGGGGTCTCCGCGC
>JANRMT010062800.1:14014849-14044349 GCA_026402145.1 Polypterus bichir lapradei | reverse complement strand
CACAGATGTCAAACTGTCCAGCTCCGTGCCTACAATAGAGCCTGCCTTCCTCACCAGTTTGTCCAGGCGTGAGGCGTCCCTCTTCTTTATGCTACCTCCCCAGCACACCACCGCGTAGAAGAGGGCGCGCGCCCTGAATCTTATTGCAGATGTTGAAGGACGCCAGCCTTCTAAGGAAGTATAGTCGGCTCTGTCCTCTCTTGCACAGAGCATCAGTATTGGCAGTCCAGTCCAATTTATCATCCAGCTGCACTCCCAGGTATTTATAGGTCTGCACCCTCTGATGATCACGGGGTCCATGAGGGGCCTTGGCCTCCTAAAATCCACCACCAGATCCTTGGTTTTGCTGGTGTTCAGTTGTAGGTGGTTTGAGTCGCACTATTTAACTAAGTCCTTGATTAGGTTCCTATACTCCTCCTCCTGCCCACCCAGTATCCATTTCCAAGACATTTTTACAGTTATAAAGGTAGATGTGTCTGCTATTACTTAGCAGTTTCTTTGAAATGTCCGTGACCCTTTTAAGTGAAGAATTGTTTCCTGGATTCCACCTTGCTGCATTTCCCTTTAACTTCCATTAGGTGTCCCTGATTGCATGATTCAGTATTTAAATTAAAGAATTCAGTTGCATCATCTTCATTGATGTTGTAAAGAACTTTGAAGAAATGTAATAGGTCACCATGTAGATGTCTCTGCTTAGGAGGTTTAACAGCCTTACCCTATCATAGTAGGAATATTATTGTGGAGATAAATGATCTTTTGATTTTGATTGTATATGGCCAAGTCACGGTAAAGGCTGGCTCTTGCTGTCTCCTTTGAGAGCTGTTGGCCCACCTACCAGAGGTGACACTTTCTGTGTGTCCTTCTTTCCACAAAGGCCTCCCTAAGTCCCTGTAAGCACTTGCACACACACACCCTTTAGACTCCCTGGCCTGAATGAACACTTTTGTGTACTTAGTTTTAGGAATTTGCTTTTGAATATTTACTTGTCAAAGTACCCCAGAAGGAGCAATGCCAGCGAAAAATGCAACTACCACTTAACTGTGGCCTTATTAAATGTCCAGTACCCTCACAAGGATATGTCATAATCTGCACAAGGAGTCACAGACAAACCAGGGCAGCACATCCTTGTAGCTCCTAGCACAGTTTGTAAAATACCTAGTTAAATGGCTTGTAGGAAGGATCACCTAGCTTCTAGTACAACTAGATGTAAATGTAATCATTTACACGAGGGAGTACCGTCTTTTGTTACGACGGAGAGCACACAGTGTTAAACATCGTATTCCTCTGGAGCTGAAGAAGCCATACCGTGGTTATCGAGCCTTGACAATGGTATAGGCTAGGAGAAGGAGATATAAACCTTTTCTTCCATTGATTCTCATGGGGCATGTCAAGTCTTTGTTTAACAAGTGCAAGGAGCCGGATGCACTTGTAAAGTACCAGCCAGTGTTTCGTGAGTGCAGACTAATGTGTTTTACGGAGACTTGGCTGACAAATAACATGCCTGACTCTTGTGTGGATCAACCTGGCTACACTATGGTACGAGCAAAACAGAGATGCAAGAGCGAGTAGAAAGGAAAGAGGTTGGGGGACTGGCAGTGTTTGTGTGTAATAGATGGTGTAACCCTGGATAGATAACTGTGAAGGAGATGATTTGCTGTCAAGATATTGAACTTTTGGTGGTTGGTCTAAGACCTCACTATGTGCCGAGGGAATTTTCTCACATCGTCACCATTGTTGCTTACATTCCTCCATGGATGGAGCCTGGAGTAGTGTGTGACATCACTCAACAGACTGTTGCGAGATTGCAGATCCGACACCCTGACGCTTTTGTTGTTATATCAGGTGATTTTGATCATGTCAACATTTTCTCCCACTTGACTGGTTTTACATAGTATGTTGACTGTCCCACAAGGGAAAATAAAACACTGGACTTGTGTTATACCAACATTCAGGAGGTTTACAGTGCTTCTGCATTACCATCACTTGGTAAATCACACCACAATCTGTTTTATCTACAGCCAGTATACAAACCCTGTGTAATTAGGCATCCTGAAACTATTCGATCATTCAGGAAGTGGACACTCATGTCCAGTGATTCTCTTAGGGACTGCTTTGAGTGTACAGACTGGAATATACTGCTGGAGTCACAGGAGAATGATATAGACACTGACATTGACAGGGCGGCTGTTTGTACATCAGAATACATAAATTTCTGCATGGATATTGCTGACCAGCAAAAACCATTTGGTGCTTACCCAACAATAAACCTTGGATTACCAGTAACATCAAGTAACTCCTCAACCAAAAAAAAGGCATTCAGGGCTGGTGACAGGGAGTGGTGCAGCAAAACCTGAAGAGGAGCTTAAAGTAGGCAAAAATGGAGAAGGCTGGCTCAGCGCTAGGTAGAACAATGGAATCAGTGGGAATACTGGTGGAAAGGTGGAATAGGGAAGATGGCATAGGCTACCCTTGACAATAGCAGCCACCCTGTCCACAACATTTTGGCAGGTCAGAGAAGTAAATGTAGCAGTCATCTTCTCTCACAGAACAGAATGTTACAAAGATCATTTGTTCCTACTGCTGTGAGACTTTACAAGTTTGTTGTCAACACAAGTGATTCATGACCTGGTCACTACTCTACCTTCCAACACTGTAACAATTGACCATTTGTACTTTTTACTATTTAGTCAATGAAACTTCTGGGATATTGATCTGGTCAGTTAAGTAGCAGAGGGGCTTGTTCATTAGTTTCAGTTGCTTTGGTGCACTAGAGGGGCAACAATGAGATGACCCCCACAACAGGAATGAATGGTTTAACAGGAGGAGGGAGGCCACTGACATTTCTCCCTCCTCATTTATTTTGTCACTCGTTTTGCATTTGGCTACGGTCAGTGTCACTACTTGTAGCATGAGGCCATACCTGGACCCTACAGAGGTTGCACAGGTAGTCCAACTTCTCCAGGATGGCACATCAATACGTGCCATTGCCAGAAGGTTTACTGTGTCTCCCATCACAGTCTCAAGTGCATGGAGGAGATTCCAGGAGACAGGCAGTTACTCTAGGAGAGCTGGACAGGGCCCCTCATAGAAGGTCCTCAACCGATCAGCAGGACTGACTGGTATTTTCTCCTTTGGGAAAAGAGAAACAGGAGGAGCACTGGCAGAGCCTACAAAATGACCTCCAGCAGGCAGGCAGGCCACTGGTGTGAATGCCTCCGACCAAACAATCAAAATCAGACTTCATGAGGGTGGCCTCTAGTGGGCCCTGTGCTCACTGCTCTGTACCATGGAGCTCGATTGGCATTTGTCATAGAATACCAGAACTGGCAGGTTCACCACTAGCGCCCTGTGATTTTCACAGATGAAAGCAGGTTCACCCTGAGCACATATGACATATATGAAAGGGTCTGGAGAAGCCATGGAGAATGTTATGCTGCTTGTAACATTGCTCAGCATGACCGGTTTGGTGGTGGGTCAGTGATGGTCTAGGGAGGCATTATCCATGGAGGGACACACAGACCACTACAGACTAGACAACGACATCTTGACTGCCTTTAGGTATCAGGGTGAAATCCTTGGACCCATTGACAGACCCTATGCTGGTGCAGTGGGTCCTGGGTTCCTCCTGGTGCACGACAATGTCCAGCCTCATGTGGCGAGAGTATTCAGGCAGTTTCTAGAGGATGAAGGAATTGATACCATTGACTGGCCCCCACACTCACTCACCTGACCTAAATCCAATAAAACACCTCCATGGGTCCATCCGATGCCACCAGGTTGCACCTCAGACTGTCGAGGAGTTCAGTGATGCCCTGGTCCAGATCTGAAGGGAGATCCCCCAGGACACCATCTCTCGTTTCATTAGGAGCATGCCCCCCCGATGTTGTCAGGCATGCATACAAGCACGTTGGGGCCATACAAACTACTGAGTACGATTTGGAGTTGCTGCAATGAAATTTCAGCAAAATGTAGTAGTCTGCTGCATAATTTGATTTTCGGGGTGTCTTTGAATTCAGCCCTCTGTAGGTTGATCATTTTCATTTCCATCAAACGATGTGCCATCCTTTCGTTCCTAACATATTACCATATCAGTTCATAGCAGTAGAGATATCCGGCAGAATTTTTTCCCCTTGAGATCTGATGTGTTTTCAAAGTGTTCCTTTAATTTTTATGAGCAGTTTATTTTAAATGGGTTCTGGGGCAGATTTTACTTCAGTTGCCTATTAAGAGTTTTTTTACAATGCGTTTTTGTGGCTGTGCAGAATTACAAGATTTCATTATTTCTCACATTCTCTTATCTGAAATGTAAGCAATAGTATAACTTTCTTCTTAGGTTTTACATAATATTAACATTAAAACAAATCATATTCAGACATATTTTAAGTAAACTACTGAAAAATTAGTCTAAATACACAGTAGGAGGAAAAAAAGCTGCAAATATCTGTCTATAATTTGAAGCTACTGAGCTGTAAAGATCCCCTGCAGCCTTCCCATGGGAGGCCAAAACAGAACTACTGGCTAAATGTAATTCTAAAGGAAATGTAACACAGGGTGCAGATAAGCAAAGCTTACACAGCACAACACATCAGAATTAAACCCTTCATATCTTCCCCAAAAGCATTAAAATAACATTAAATTAAACATCAGTTCATCCATTCAAATCCTCAGTGACTGCTGTTTGTCACTGGCCAAAAGTGATAGTACTGTGTTCCAAAATAAACCAACTTCACATGTTTGTCTGCCAAAGGACTCCATGGGTAGTAAAATGGAAGCTTTCTAATTTCTTGTAAGCAAATATAAAATCAAAATCATTTAGATCATACATCCAAGAAATGAATGTTTTTTGAATTAAAACAGAAAGAAACTCCAGGGTACTTTCCTGTTTGCTTCTTGAAGCATAGAAAAAGCAGACAGTAGACAAACTAGCTGTCACCATGATATTTAAAATGTATTCTTGAAGCAAGACAAGAAAAAAAAAACTAAGATTACAAAAAGCTTTTACTGCTTCTACCTGGATGAATATGAATTCAAAGTGATACATCTGCTAAAATGGAGCTGCAAAAAGTAAAGGAGCCACTGAAGGTTATGTCACATTACATAACTTTTCTAGCAATTTTCAGTTGTGTCCCTCATTTGCGTAATCTTAGTGAGTCTGAGGCAGTCGGCGTGCTCCTGTGAAGCTGATTGCATAACGTGAGTCACTCTGATTAGTCTCTGCGACTCGCTCCAAAAAAATTCAAACCTCTTTGATTCTGTCTTTAGTTGTAGGGGTGGGGCTTGTGTGCATGAGTGCTGACAGCCAATGAAAGCTCATCTGAAAGTAAAATGGATATAATGCAGCAAGGAAGAATAAAGAATGTGGTTGTTTTGGATCTGAACAAAGAGAAGAGAAGCTTAGCTGTTTGATGTTTCTTGCTTTACAAACCACAACATAATGGAGAAAAGAAAAAAAAAAAAAACATTACTGCTAAACACGCCATAGCTGTTAACCCTTTGCACAGGGCTGGCTTCACTATTGGCTGTCACAGAAAGGGTCGTTTAAATTGACAATATCTGGCGATGCGATCAGCAACTACAGATCTACCCCATGACTAGAATTAGCGTTATGTAACATCAGCCATAGATATACAGTATAAGTTGAGACACCAAATTGACATACCAGGTTAAGAAATGTTCATTTTAGAAATGTGCAAGAAGGATAGGATGGAATAAAGCAGTTGAGATTTTCAAACTTGCTTTAAGATAATTTAGTGTTGTACGGGAAAATCTCTTCCTGGCAGTAGAAGACACAAAACAAAAATTAGTAATGGACAGGCCTCTTATTCGATTTTATTTTTTATAATATTTTAATGATTACTTTTACTTTTGAACTAGACTATGCAATTTCTACAGACATAAACAGTCTGTCAGGGAAAGACTTTTCTACATTAAAATGGGTGGATGGAGACGTTAACATCAGAGTTGAAAGTGCTAAGATGCTTTCTGGTCTTTGATGAACCTTTTATACTTGTTGTGTAAGAGTACTGAGATTTTTGATGACTCTCAGGTGGTCCCCAGACTAATATCTAAGAGCCCCCTTCCTCCTGTAATTATCGTCTACTTGGGTTGGTGGGGTCATGTCAGTCTTTATCTTTTGATCTGCACCGGGGACTGCATAAAGGGCTTCTTCTCTTCTTTCATGAGTGGCCTTTACAGTATAAAAAAGTAATACTTTCCAGAAGCACAATTATTTTAACATGGAGTTCTGGGAATATGTCTACACAATTACGGGGCTAGCAAGCTTCTAAAGTACACAGATGATACTGTACTTCAAAGGCTTGATTAATTTGTATGCCTTATGTTGAGCCAATCGATACTCTATTCAATCATTCAGTCAGCTTCAACACAGGCAATGGAAAATGTTTATAAAAAGAGATGCACATAATAATTTATAATGTGTACATGGTGTTTTAAGTAAAATCCTTATGGATTCTTTAACAGACTTCCATTAAAAGGTTGAATTTGTTGTTTTACTGTTAAACTTCTTTTAATGAATTAATAAAGCAAACATTTGACAGTATTAATTCAGTGATATTTGTAAGATGTTTTAAATATTTTTAGCAATGTTTCTTACTAATCATGAAAATCAAAACATTTTCATTCATACTTTTTTTGCTTTACGCATAATGCTTTTTATCAATGAGTATAATTTCTTAGCCCTGGTACTTGGCAGGCACCCTGTCCCAAACTGTTACTAACCTTGTGTCAAATGCTTTCAGGACTGCCTCTGACTCAATGAGAATCCTGAATATGATCAAGTGGGTAATAACTGCTACGGATTTAGGTTTGGAAGAGGTTTGTAAGTGGGAGATGGAGTGAAATAGTGACGAACAGAGCATATAACAGTGGAATTAGGGTAGTAGAAATGTAGACAGATAGATAGATAGATAGATAGATAGATAGATAGATAGATAGATAGATAGATAGATAGATAGATAGATAGATAGATAGATAGATAGATAGTACTTTATTAATCCTGAAGATTAGGAAAAGGTAATTACTAACAGGCACTGGTACTAAGGGCCTACAATATTCAAATTGTTTCATATGGTTTTGTTAAAGAGTAAAGTAATGCAAACCACAATGTGCCTCAAGGATCTAAGAAGTTAAGCAGAATTTTAGGATGAAAGGAATGTTAGAGGCATACAAGAAGCTGTCAGGTATTGATTAGTTTGTTTCCAATTCTCATTGAAGGCGCAAAAGCCAAAATATTGAGGTTTCATTTTTTTAAGGCCATGCAGGAAAGGTTATTATTCTCTTTTTCTTATTTATATTATTTTTTGCTTCTTTTAAAATGTAATGTTGCCCTGTTAAGACAGCTAATGTATTCAATATCATTCCCAGCAATTAAATTGATTGATATGTCTCAAAATTCAACTGTTCTTTGTTTTTCTTTAGCGGAGCCTCCATGTTATTTGACCATAGGCAGTTTGTAGTACCACAGAGTGAAAATGAAATGGTAAACGGGGTTATTTAATTTTATTTTTAATTTAATTATTTTTAATTTTTACAGCAGTCTTGCACGCAGACTTTGAAAATGAAATTGCAAAAGAGAGACAGCATTTTCATTTTATAATTTCAATGTTAACTTCATTTTTTGCAGAAAATACCTCCCATATACATGGCAGGTCCCAGGGTTTGCCTTGCTGCCCTGATTTTGACTGTTGTGTGTTAGTGTGCATTTGCACTCTTTGTCCAGTGAACTGGACTGGTATCACCTCCCTCCCTTGGTCAGTGGTGTGCATTATAACCAGTGCCTCTTGATGGTATTATGTGATTTTCACCCAAAGTAGTCTGCAGTCAATCCTCTTAGTTCAGTTAATGCAACATCTAGTATCAGTTTTCTGGACAGTTATTGTTTGTTACTGATTATCACAGTGTTTGACAACGGTCCATGATTTGTCTCCATTGTATTCATTGAAAAAGTAAAAACATTCTTCTAACCCCCTCTTAACAGAAGGAGAAAACAGTCTGATCAGATTATAAAAACTGGTATATGGGGTTCACCGACAAAAGCGCGATAGACATATGCGACCCGACAAAACCGCAACGGACAAACGAGCGCGACAAACCCGCTAACTGGTTTTCGACAAATGCGCACCGACAAAATCGCCACGACAAAATCACGAGAGAGGCCAAGAGAGTGGGATGCGTACGTGCGCATTATGTACACATTATGTGCTAGGTTATAACTATTATAACTGCTGATGGCATGCCCCGAACAAATAACTCAGTTGAGGGTTGGCATAACGCGTCGTATACAAAGTGGAATTACCAGCAGTCAGGCAGCCAGCAAGTCTAAATACGCTCAACTATCAAGACATCTTGCTGCAATTCTTCCTACATATGCAGGGCGTGATCTTAAGGACTATCTGCGTGCCGTGCTGATGGCATGCCGCGTCTCATAATATTAACTTATTATTATATATGCTTTAAACTAGTAATTCATATTTAATGAAACTTTCGTGATTTTGTCTGTGTGATTTTGTCAGCACGACTTTGACGCCGCGTTTTAATCGGCGCTATTTTGTCGGTGCTCATATGTCTATCGTGCAAATGTCGGGTCACAGGTATATGGACCTATTTTATATATTGTTGTTCCTTCACCAAGGTTTTAATTCAGATTCTGATTCTGCTTGGCCTAATCTTCTCCTAATGCTCTAGCACAAGTCTTTCTGTAACACGTATTATGGCCAGATAGGGTAAGTAAACAGTATGTGAGTTACAGCAATACAAATACAGCTTACCAACATCTGGATGATGGATTGGTTCAGAATATGACGGTCACATCACACTACAAAAATCCAATCCTTATGAATGGTACCTTGCCAGGTCTTGGCTCCAGCAAACTTCAACAAGCAAATGACATCTCCACTAGCTGCCAAAAATGTCAGCCCATTGATGAGTCAGTCTGTTTCATTTCCTGTGCCTCATGACCCTCTTCTCCTTTTGGACCCCCTTTACAGCACCATATTGAGGCCTGTAAGATACCACCTATGCCCTGCTTACTACCAGTGCTTGCCAATGTGGTTTTGATTTAGGGATGCTATGTTGTGATTTGAATGTTTGGTAATTCATTAACAGTGATGAGTCAGAGTATAGGAAGGTTGTGGAGCACCCCCTCAAGTTAACATCAGTAAGACAAAAGAGCTGGTGGTGGACTTCAGATGTGTAAAGGAGCCTCAATGACCAGTCATCATCCAGGTGGAGGTTGTGGAAGTGGTGTAGAACTAAAAGTACTGGAAGGTTCACATAAACAATAAACTAAACTATGGGATGTTCTACCATTCCGTAGTAGCCTGTGTGGTGTTCTATGCTGTTGTCTCCTGGGAAGCAACTTGAGCTTAAAAGAAGAACAATGCCTGAACAAACTTATCTGGAGAGCCTGCTCCATCACAGGGCAAACCCTGGAATCTGTTGTGGAAAAGTGGATGGTGTCAAAATTGGATGCTATCCTATCTTGGAGCACGTTTAGGCACAGGGTCATTCAACCCAGCTGCCCACTGCTATCCAACAATTCAGTGCTTCCACCTGACGTACTCTTTAAATTAATTTTGAAATTTTTGCGCAATGTTTATTTGTTTTTATTTATTGTTTGATTGATTGGCTGTATTATTACTCTTGTGAGTCTGTATATTTGTTTTTTAGGTTTCCGCTGCTGTAGGTAGGTATTTTGGGAGCATACGCTGATAGCACACAACGAACCACCTGGAATGGGACCCGAGTACAGCAGGTGACATGTCAGCACCACACTGGAACAGTGTGAGGCTTTTTACAGTGGCTGGGTGCCAGTCCTGTCACCAACCCCCGTCTGAATTTACATATGGGATTAACAAAATTCATGTAATCTAATCTAATCTCATGGTAGATTCATCCAGAGTTCTGAAACTGATTGTAGATAGTTATTGTTTTGTGGAGTTATACAGGGTGAGAGCAAGTTTTTTGACTGCCCCTGTCACACATGATTGTGCGATTGGGAGGCAGCTAAAGGGCCTGAATAATAGTAATTCCACGCCAGGTAAGGGGGTGGCGAGGTGCACTGACTTTCTTTTTCAATCCCTTGCAGACCATCTGCGTGAAATCGTGCATGGTTCCGTTGCCTCAGATGGCGTCACTTCTGGTTCCAGCGTATCTGATGACGTCACTTCCTGTCTCTGCAAATAAAGCCGCCATCTTTGACATCCTGCCTCAGTTCTGCTTTGGACTCAGGCCTGTAAACAGCTCCTAAGAATTACCCATTTGCAGCCAGGGAATAATATACGGGTGGCTGCCCCAACCATTTTATGATGTCTTTTGCTCTTTCTTGTGATAGTGGCATGGTTGACAGAATGAAAGAAGCCCAGAAGAAACAGGTAAAGAACCTGAAAAATAACCCGGTGGGAAAGTCCGAGTTTCTGGGTGGTAGGTTCGTCCTGTGGTCTGGAAAAACCCGGTACAGGCTCCGCTCCGAAACAAGGGGAGTATATGCGTGACACACACAGGAGTGAGCTGGTCCCTATGGGGGAAGCGAAGGGGGCTTACTAAGCTCTCTCGTCCCCCCTCACTAGGGTTAAGACCCCAGCTAAAGGTGGGGCATCCCCAGACCAGCAGGTGGAGAAAATCAAAAAAATGGATATTCGACCCTGAGCGGCCGACCCAGGAGCAAGCCTTTGCTCTCTGCAAAAAGGTGGCACTGTCCCTAAGGCCATTTGAATGTACCACCGTTCAGATAGTCCAGCAGATTAATTAAGACCCTTCCAGGACATTTCACCCAGCCGGTCTGGGGAGAATTTCAAACCATGGATGAGCTCATTGAGCTTGTTCAGTCATCTAGGATGACCTTACAATTGGGGAGAGCAAAAGGGTCCTTTAGCGGACACCATGGGGATTACGTCCCACAAAATCTGCCTCTTCCTTATAAACCGGAGTCGGGAAGCAGAGGACAGAGCTTGCGGGAGAGGAGTGGAGGCGGCAGGAGATAGAGAAGGAGAATAAAGGAAGAAAAGACAGAGAAGGAGAGGACTGAGCCATTATTTTGGGTGATTCATGCACTGTGTGCTGTAGAAAAGAAGGAAAAAATAAACGTGTGTGTTTTGGACATTGTGAGTCTGTGGGTCTTTAAGGGCTGATCTTGATATCTGTTTCAAACATAACAGCTTGTACATACTATTAATCTTTTTATCTTCTGAAACCATTTATTCTCTCACTGGAACAAGTGCCGTGCCCTGTGGTGGGTTTGTTTCCTGCCTTGTGCCCAGTGTTGGCTGGGATTGGCTCCAGCAGACCCCTGTGACCCTGTAGTTAGGATATAGCGGGTTGGATAATGGATGGATGGATGGAACAAGCACCTTTTAAATGTATATTGATCATAAGAAACACTAACCCTGCGGGGATGCCAGTTCATCACAGGGAACACAAACCCATACACTCATCCTCAGTCACAGCACCAATTACCCTGATGAGCAAATCTATGAGATGTAGAAGAAAACTAAAATATCAGGTGTATATTTAAAGGCAGACTGGACAGAACAAGCAAACTCTGCCTAGAGAATAAGAGAGCCTGAAACTATACTGTGCCATTGCTGCTTATATTCTTTTTGGGGATGTTTAGACTTTCTCAACTCAGCATTCTGTAAGTGAAGTAGGTGGAGAAAACAGCAGGCATCAATTCATCTTTATCTTACTTTAACACTGAAAGCTTCTTGTGTATCCATTTGTTTAATATCATAAAGACACATACCAGTACTCAGAATATACAGAACACAGCAAAGCTTTCAAGCTGTTTGAAAGAAAGATGTACCTTTGTATGCTCTGTGTAGCAGCGGAAATTAAATCAGGAACTATGACTAATGGTTCCTTTGTGCAGCTTGTATATCGAACACAGAACTGCCAAACAGTAGGCTGAGGCATTAGACTCGAGCCGCACACAGCCTTCAGTGAAAAGTTATGAATCAGCTCCTCAGAGAGGTCTAACTAGGAAAATTCAAATTCAGCTCCCTGGCTTCAAAGTATACATTTCTGTGTTAACTAATGGCCTCATTTCTTTGTAATTCGTTTCTTAAACATTATGGTCAATTTCATTTAAAGCTAGAATTGCTTTGTCCTTTAAAACCTGGGTAAAGGTATTACAAGAAGACAAGGGTCACATAGCATAAGCTTTGTAGAATTTGTCAATAAATTTTAGATGAAATACTCTGTATATTAATTAATGACACATGCTAGGAGCTTTATACCACCTGAAGCTGTCAAGTTAGATCTTTGGAGAAAATGGGAAAAGCTAATTATATGACTTGTAATATTAGTTTTGCCATTGACTGAAAAATCAAATCAATGACTGCTAGAGTGAAAATTAGATAACCATGAAAATAATTAGCACCTTGCAGCAGGCAAACTGAAAATACTTAAAATTATTTAAAGGAACTGTTTTGACCTGCTTCTTTTAGCTAGTTTTTTTTTTTTCTATTTTATTGGCCGCTTGATTGTTGCAGTGATCCATACTTCATTCTGCCAGGCCTTGAAATTTAAGAAGTTCAAGTAGCTCTAGTGCGATGCTTGACACGTTTGTGATGTGTAGAAATCCAACGCTCTGCAGTTTTTGTTAATTATGTGATTGTCAGCAGTTGTGCCATGTGACTTCCACCCATGTCACTTGCTATGGTTCATCTTTTTGATCTGGAATGTGTTTGTGTTTAGCATCATAAATCAGAAGTTTTGTTTTTCTTCATTTTCTAATGTCACACATTGAACCCCTGTTAATGTTTGTTTCTTTGTCTTATGTCTAGGTATTGATGATGAAAATGCGTTGTTATGCACACCAGTCACTGAAGCTACCTTTATGATTATGGTGAAAGATGGACCTCTAGGAATCATTTTTCCTCAGGTCTGGCCCTGAACTTCATGAATTAAAGAGCTTGCTGCAGACATCGGGAGAAAGAGAGAGATCTTTGTCACAATGTGAATCAGTGATGATGGCCATATTTTTTTTTTTTTGGTTCTTTAAGTTTTGCCCAATCAAGGATGCAAATGTTGGATTGGATCTCAAGTGTAGCTCACTTTGGAGTAGTCACTGGAATTCATTGAACATGCTAAAGCACCTCTCTGCATGCATCACTCTTCCACCTGAATCAACTAAGCTGCAAACATGTCTGCCTACTTGCATTTCCCTACTTTTGGAGAGTGGTCATTTCTGTTTCCTTGTATTAAGAACACAGAACATAAGTAATCCTCTACAGCGCATCTTCAACCTGAGCCTGGAACAGGGGAGAGTCCCGAGGCTTTGGAAAACATCTTGCTTTAACCCAGTCCCAAAGGTATCACGTCCTAGTGAGCTGAATAACTTCCGGTCTGTCGTTCTGACGTCACATGTGATGAAGAACAGACCAATAAATACCTGGGAGTGCAGCTGGATGATAAATTGGACTGGACTGCCAATACTGATGCTCTGTGCAAGAGAGGACAGAGCCGACTATACTTCCTTAGAAGGCTGGGGTCCTTCAACATCTGCAGTAAGATGCTGCAGATGTTCTATCAGACGGTTGTGGCGAGCGCCCTCTTCTACGCGGTGGTGTGCTGGGGAGGCAGCATAAACAAGAGGGAGGCCTCACACCTGGACAGACTGGTGAGGAAGGCAGGCTCTATTGTAGGCACGGAGCTGGACAGTTTGACATCCGTGGCAGAGCGACGGGCGCTGAGCAGACTCCTGTCAATCATGGAGAATCCACTGCATCCACTGAACAGGATCATCTCCAGACAGAGGAGCAGCTTCAGCAACAGACTGCTGTCACCGTCCTGCTCTACTGACAGACTGAGGAGACCGCACACTATGTGACTCTTCAATTCCACCCGGGGGGGTAAACGTTAACATTATACAAAGTTATTGTCTGTTATACCTGCATTGTTATCACTCTTTAATTTAATATTGTTCTTTATCAATATGCTGCTGCTGGAGTATGTGAATTTCCCCTTGGGATTAATAAAGTATCTATCTATCTATCTATCATCTATCTATCTATCTATCTATCTATCTATCTATCTATCTATCTATCTATCTATCTATCTATCTATCTATCTATCTAATCTGAAAAATGAGAGAAGACCAATTAATTCCTTCAAGCTTGTTTGTTTAGCTAATAGTTAAGCTGTCCAGGTATCTCATTCTTTCTGTCGGTCTGTTTCAACTACATGACTCGGTAGTTTGTTTTAGATTCCCACATTTCTTTGTGTAAAGAAGTTCCTCCCTGTTTTCTGTCTTAAATGCACTTTCCCTTAATTAATACAGGTGTGCTCATTTATACAAGTCTCCATTTGATATAAAGAATTCATCTGGATCTACTTTGTCAGTGGTTTTGAGACTTTTGAAGACCTGGATTATTTCTTCTGCTTGAGACTAAACAAGTTTAATTCCCTAAATCTGTCACAGTAGGCCACGTCCTTAAGTCCTGGGATACAATCCTTTGCACAATTTGAAGTGCTGCTATGTGTTTTTTGTAGCGTGGTGACCAGAACTTCACACAGTACTCCAGATGTGACCTCACTAGTGCATTATAAGCATCACATCCCTCAATTTGTACTCCAGTCTGTATAATATAACCTAACATTTTATTTGTCTTTTTAATTGCTTCTACACATACTTAGACTATGACGTTGTGTCAACATTACCCTTAAAATCTTTTTCAGAGTCTGGTTCTGCAGGACGCTGTCTTCCATTTTGTATGTATGATTGACTTCTAGCACTTTAAGCTTTTCTACATCAAACTGGATTTTCCACGTGTTTGCCCAGTTCTGAATATTGTCCAAGTCCTTTTGAATTATTTTTGCTGGATCCTCAGTATTTGCTATCCCTCTTAATTATACAGGCAAACAGGGTGTAACTAATATCATTACTTCAAAGTTCTGATTTATCGTATAATGATCAGCATTACTAGAGTTGGCTAACTGCCTTGGACTTTGGCTTGGTGATCTCCAAAGACTGAGCTTTTAAATTTCATATGTGAGTCCGTATGCTGTTTCAGCAACTGATCTGACAGAAATATTCAAGTTAATCCTAAAGGATGACTGCATAACACACATTTTACTTACAGTATTATTATATTCTGTAGTGTGTGTTGTGCAGCGTTTATACTGCACTTTTTTGTATTTTTATAAATTATTCGTTTTTACAAAGTAGGCACAAGGAAGAATTCAGTTGTGATTATGATATACAGGGTAGGATTCAAAAGTAGTGAGCCTCATTTTGTTCTGACATGAACGTACCTCACCGCGCGCCCCACTTGCCAGCGACGGCGACGGTGGGTGTTGGCTTCAGCCTTGACGGGAACCCCTGTGCGGTAGTGCATTACACGGTGGAATGGAAAGTTCGTTAGAGCAACGGTACGCGATCAAGTTCTTCGGAGTGAAGGGGATCATCCACTACGAGTTTGTCCCGCGAGGACAGATCGTGAATGCTGCTTACTACTTGGAAGTCCTGAAAAGGCTGAAAAGAAGCGTCTCGCGCAAGCGAAGGAACATCAAGGACAGTTGGAAGCTTCACCACGATAACGCGCCCAGCCACACCGCCTTCATCGTGAGCGCCTACCTGGCCCGGGTGAACGTTCCGGTGGTCCCCCAGCCTCCGTACAGTCCGGACGTGTCGCCTTCTGACTTCTTCTTGTTTCTGCGCTTAAAATCAGCGCTGAAAGGAAAACGCTTCAACTCGATCGAGGACATCCAAGCAAATGTCAAGGCAGCCCTTGCAACCATCCCGGAACAGGCCTACGTGGACGTCTTCGAGTCATGGAAAAGCCGCCTACAAAAGTGTATTGATGCAGGAGGTGCCTATTTTGAAAACTATTAATTAGTTGTACCGATTTGCTCAATAAATTTGTCTTTTTGAACAAAGGCTCATTACTTTTGAATCCTATCCTGTATTTTAGGTAAGTAAAACCAATGGAGCCCACCAAGAAATTCACTGGAATGGTAATGAAATGTTAACTTTTGAGTAGTTTCATGGTAGAAGTTAAACTGTATGGATTTCGATTGTTTTTATAGTTTAGCAGTGGTCAAGAAAAACTGAATTGGACTTTTTTTGTTTCTTCCCACCTTTCAACTGGCTCTTAGAAACTGATTTCAGCATAAGCTGTAGCAATAAAAAGTGAATCTAACTGGCTGAAACTGTAACCTGTGAGTCTATTAAAAAAATATTATTATTGATACTATTTTTATTTTTCAGTGACAGAAATTCATATATTCTAAACAGAAACCCTAACTTTGATATAAGTGAATGTTGATCAATCAGACAAACTTGTGTAAATGGGCAAAACAGATACTGCACTCAAGATGTTTGGGTGGTAGGGTTACCAACTGTTTCTTGTTTTACAGCATCATTCCACAGTGGAAACAAATATGTTGTGTTTTGCAATGGAACCTACTTGTTCCACATTTTATACAGTGCCAATACCCTTGGCAATGCCCGTTCAAGCCAATATTCCAAGCTCCCACCCTCACAAATCCACCCACCCTCATCGTAGCCTTAGGTCATACCTTATTTTAGTTTAGGAAAGTTGGAAACCGTATTATGGAACCTAATGGAACCTAATTTTCTCATTCTTTTATGACAGCCTTTCATTTTTTTAAAGGTAAAGTGTCTACACTAATTACACCCTTCACTCTTAAACATAAAGAAGGTGTCAGACACTTCATCAATTGATGAATGCCCAGTGACTGTCACACTCCAACACCCCAGCACAGGATGAACCATAAAGCGGTGATATCATATAGCACAGAGTAAAGAAAATCTAAATAAATCAATTGGAGCAGTAAAAACAACAAAAGCAAAAAATAATAAGTGGTGGATGTCACAGCTCCTAACTCGCCATCATATTCTAACCCTAAAACAGTAACCTATTCCACAGGGTACTGAGATGCTCACAAGAACTTGCTTTATCTAAGAGACCCTACAACAGCTGGACTAGAGCGCATGCCTACAGTAACCGGCTCCTATGAGTAAACACACCACAGAATTGGACAGAAGGTTATGGCACAAACAGAAGCCCTAGCCACAACAGCATTTTAGCCAAATTATATTGTTATGGCACTCCTAGCAGCAACGATATTGGTATTTCTATTATTGAAGATGTCTTGACAGCCTGTAATATGATCTGCCCCTGTTTATTTAGTTTGCACCTTCCACCTTATATGCCAGCACCTGTGCACTCTGAGAAGCACACTCAAACTTGCACACCAACAGGTGCCAAGGAAATAATCACAATGCAACTGTGGAATAACTTCATGAGCAGCTAATTACTAAAGTGCTGGAGGGAAAACAAAAGAAAAGGTAATAAGAGAAATGATCCCAGACAGCTGTTGAGCCTTACAGCGACATCCTGTAACAGGAAAGCATCCCTTGAAATCAAGCTTGATGTTTAACAATGAATGGCATCAACTGAATTAAATAAATAAATACATAAACAATAAATGAAACAGATTTTTAAACAAACGTAAATGGAAAAATTATATTTAAGAGCTTGTTGTTCTAAACAATGTCCTATTTATTAAGCAAATCTTATGAATATTCTGTCAAGTCAAGTTGGGGAGCATGCACTGGTACAGCGTGTTGCCACACCCACCACACAAAGAAACAGCTCGGGATCCCGGTTGGCAACCCCCCAGGTAGACATGCGGTGCAGTCCTACCCTCCAGAAATGACCATCTCTTTGCCGCAGCCAGGTGTTACGTGGGCGACCCCTTGGCTAGTCCTGCCACTTGGGTTCCCAACAATGAGGATCTTATGAGCCAGATCATCTTCGGGGAAACGCGCCACATGGCCGTAGTGTCGTAACTGATGCTCCCTCACAATGCAGGTAATGTGCCTCATTCAGGACTCCATGAGAAACCGCTCATTCAACACAAAGTCAAACCAACGGTACCCAAGGATTTTCCAGAGAGACACAGTACCAAAGGAGTCCAGTCTTCGTCTCAGGTCACTGGATAGCGTCAATGTCTCATAACCATATAGTAAGACAGGAAGCATCAGGACTCTAAAGACTTGGACCTTCCATCATAGCTTTTAAATTAGACATTCTGCTTCCTTCTTCTTCTGTTATCTGAATTGGCTTGTGTGAATGAATGTATGTGAACTGCGATGGATTGGTGCCCCGTTTAGCTTGTCTTCCACCCAGTACTGCTTGAATAAGGTCCAGCTTCAAAGAAAAATGTGATAAAACTGGTGGATTAAGAAGAAGGATGGATTGAGATATACTGTATAGTGGAGGTAAACAAAGTGCTATTTTTGGTTTATTAAATCTCCTAAAAATAAGCTTAATCTGCATAATCAGATCAATCACATTTGTTTCTGTTGTCATTTGCATCAGACAAGAATATCTTAGTCATACAATAATTTGTCTTATTAAGTATTTATACCACGTTCAACCACCATCCAGGAATACACTGTCTTCATGGATCTCAGAACATATTCCATTTTTGAGGGCAGCTTATATTCTGTTGACATTATTCTCCAACCTAACATTTTGGGTGTTCACTGGTCCATTTAATTTCAGACATGTGGAATAAAATATATACTGTATATGAGATACATAAAAGATAGCAAGCTAGTCATATGTGTTCAACCTGTTTTTCCCATTGCACGGTTGCAAGCTACATCTTTTCATAGATCATAGAATGTATGACAGGATTTAGTGGACAAGAAAGCAGTCCAAGCACTTCACACTCACTTGTACTGGGCCAGCTACATCTCTGAGATGTGAGGTCATGCTGGATAATCCACAGATAAGTCATAAACACGCTCAAAGAACATTTAGTCTTAAAATGAGGTCTAACTGAGGAACTGCGAAGTAGCTACTGTGACCCTCTGGTACTGCTTTTCTGAACAAACCTAGACCATCCAGTATGGAAACCTGTGCAAAGAGGAATGAAATGCAAGTAACACTTTCATAAGCAATAAAAAATGTTTGTTGTAGTTTCTAGCATGTTGCTCCTCATCTAATTTATAATAGAAACATTAACAAATATGTGTAGGTAATTCATTTTGTTATATTTACCTCTTGACCAGAAAATTATAGAAAGGAAAATTTTTCCACTTAACACTGCCACACTGACCTGCAAAGAGTGCCATAAATCTAAAAATATATTAAAGTATATTCTATTAACTCTAAGTGTACAAGTGTAGTATGATGAAAGGAAGAACAAAAAGTATCAGATAAAACACTAGAAAAGATACCAGCACTCTTCTTCCCAACGCAGGCCCTACCGTACAGCTTCTGGTTACTGAATATGACAAGGCCGTACCACAAGCCCGAGTCCAAAGCACACTCTTCAAAAGCCAGCTCCACATTCCTGCTCTCTGTCTCCCTCGGCTTTCTGCCTGAACTACCTCTCTGCCAGATGAGCTCTTGCCCCACTTCACCTCTGTTATGATTTGGGTTCATCTTAAATTTTTATCTGATTATTCTGAATTTTTAAAGGACTTTTCATTGTCCATTCTAATTTCCTTAAGGTTTGGTGGTTCCAATTCTGATATCTGTATTTTGTTTTGTAGTTGTTTTAATTTATTTGCAAAGTATTCATAATTTTTCTGACGCCATTTCAATTTTTCATAGGCAACGCCATTTTATATAATCGTTGTATACTTTTGCTAGGGTGGTTGCCATCGAAGGATGACTGGAAGTTGTGTCCTTTGACGTAATCAGTCTAACAGTAGAGAGGTCTTTACCACACACTTCCTGGTCATCTGAGATTGCAGATTCCACTAAAGGCTTTTTTGTGCAGGTGTATTTGCTTTAGATTTCCTGTTTGGATAATTTTTCTTAGTTTTCTCTACTATATTTTAGGATTAGCATTTTGGTTTTTATTATTTGGTTTAAATGACTTCCTGATTTTGACCCTGTTTCATCTTCTGGTGTCAAGTCAATTCCAATTTGCCTACTGGTATACTTAAGCAAGACAACTTCCAATTCCAATTTCAGTTCATCCCTTCAAAGGATAGGTTTGGTATTTTTCAAGTTGAACTTATTTATTGTCAGTTATGGTATATATTAATTAGCCACTTGCAAATGTGTTGTAAGAATGAAGCATTTTGTTTTATACCATTTAAAAATACCTTGTCTGTTCTTGCAGTTTACAAATCGTGGAGTCTGCATGTTCTGCCGAGGTGTTACAGTTTCCTTTCACAGTCCACACTTCAAACACATTCAGGTTGGGTGCGATGACTTTAATAAAGTGGCCCAATACTGTGTTTGAGTGTGTGTGTGTGTGTGTTCGTGAACTGGTACCCTGTCTAGGGATTATCCCTGACTTGTGTCCATCTGAGGATTTATGATAGGAGCTCCAGTTGTACCATGACTCTAACCTTGATAAGTGGGACGGGTTCCGATAATGTCTGTCCAGCTCAGCAAGGTGCTGCAACCATTTTCAGCAGATACGTTACTGCTGAAACGGAAAAATGCATGTACGACATACTGCCCCACTTCAAGCCCTGGCTATGGGCCTGCTCGATATTCTCTCTCACTGAAGCACACACACCCTTTAACAACCAAACGGTAGCTGGCAGTATCTTTGCCAATTAAAGAAAACAGCTTCCGTATAGTGAAAGAATATAAGTAATTGCATGACTTTTTGTGGCTGAATCTCACAACAATGTTTGCTTTTTGTTATGTTTTTTTCTACTTTTGCAGTATATGTGTGTAATCTAAAGATGTGTGTCTATATTCTATAACATTTGGGCTGGGACAATTGTGATATCCATCCATCCATCCATTATCCAACCCGCTATATGCAAACACAGGGTCACTGGGGTCTGCAGGAGTCAATCCCAGCCAACACAGGGCACAAGGCAGGAAACAAACTCCAGGCATGGCGCCAGCCCACCGCAGAAATTGAGATGTTCTGTGTGTTTTAAGGCTTTTCGTGACACTAGGACTTCAATACCCTTGAGCCCCATTACTGTATAAAGTGCAAGAGCAGGCTAGTTATTTTTTTAAGTTTATAAAACAGGCTTCACTTAACTCTTTTAGGGCGGATGTTGACTTTTGTCAACAGGAGGTAATGAGGGTGGTAATCAGCTGTAAACGATGACAAAACCTGCCATTACGTTTTAGTCTGACTCTCTTTGCTAGAAGGAAAGTTAGCTTGGTTGGTCTGACCGAGATTCCCTGTGCTAACGTGAGTATTGAAGAACAAACAATGACAAAAAAGGTAATGTCATCTGGCGAGAGATCGAAGCAAAACTACTCGGTTGACGACATTTTGCATATTATCACTGAATTGGACTCTGACTTGTTGGACTCCGATTTTAAAGCAAGTGATCTGGAAATCGATATCAAAAACAAAAGTGAGGCACCCACAAGTGAGTAGTCCCCAGCTGATAGTGGTGCTGAACATGTTCATGTAGCTGATACATATATGGCAATGTTCGCCCCTGTGGACCGTCACTTACAATGACAAGAGGTACAAACCAAATTGCATTGCACTGCGACCGTGACTGCCACTACCACCAAAGCCTCCCGCCATTCTAAGACAACTTGGCAGCCAGCCTGCCGCTCATCCCTGCCAGCCATCATACTGCCCGTGAGTGGCTCGAGGCGCAAGAGATGACAAACTGGCGGCCACAGCACACAGCAACAGACATTTTATGTTGATTTACGCATGAAACTGTTGCTCTGTGTGCTTTTTAGAGGACTACATTTTTTTGGAAAAAATATTCAGCCCTCAAAGAGTTAAGAACGGAATTTCATATGGCAAGCTAATATTGTATATACAACGGTGAAGAAAAAACTTTGATTTAAAAAACGCCAAACATATCCTTTAAATCCCATCCAAGTTGTACCTACAGGGTATTTATCTGCTCCTTCAGGTATTCCCTTAAAAAAGTTACAGATAACAATCAATGCGTTTACGTGCATACACATTTAAGGTGAATAACCCAATTAAGCCAGAAACCTGACTTCTCAATAATTCGTGTTTACATGTGCAAGTTCTCCTCTGGCTCCAATGTCAGTAATCGGACCACTTTAGATTGTCACCCTACTGCTTTCGAGATTGTGTTGCTGAGTTTAGCACTGTATGTTTAGCTCATCACAAAAATGTAGTGAATTCTCAACTACTGAGATGGATTATTTTAGCCAGGAGAAAGAATAAAGTGATCGCCCGAACATTTGCCTCTGGAAATGTATTTTGTGGACGCTTCTGCCCGTGGCTACTGAAAGCATGTGCGAAGCAAATACATGCACAGGCTGACAGAGTGCAAAAGACATGCACAGACTACAAAATGTTTAACAGTAACCCAATTGAGGGTTTACATGACCATATAATTGGGCTGAGGTTTCAAAGAGGCTAATAACCTGATTTCTCTATTCAGAGTACGGGTTTAAATGACATTATTCAAATCAGGTTTCTGGGGATAATCTGGCTATTTAAGTGTTTATGAATGCACTGATTGTCTTCCTCTCCAACAACAGAAACCTGCCAACAAGGGAGCCAGGCTTCATATCAATTTCTGCTGGTTTCTTGCTAACTCACAATGCCTTCTCTCTGGCGATAGTATTCTTCTAGAACATCCTTTCAAATAAAGTCAATCATTGCGGTTCTGGTGGACACTAGATAAGCAATGAAGTTATCAGCTCCTTTTGGGTCGGTCCCTCTACAGTCTGGTACTGCACTCAAGACACTTCTGAAACTGGACATCCCTTGCTAGCTGGCTGGACAGAAAAGCTAGATTCAGGGTTCAAGGATTCTTTTTTTAGTAATACAAAACTTTCCAATATATGTGCAGGTATAAATGTGATATTAAAAAAAAGCACAAAATAGTCTTAGTAGTTGTACATTAAGTGGCATATTTCAAAAAGATTGGAAAAAATATGTTTGCAATACTGTTTGGAATTAGAACTAAAAACAGCAAAAACAGAATTTTCATTATGGGAACATTCAGTACAAGTAAAACAGCTCAGTATTCCTTTGAAGGACCAAACAAATTGTCTTATTAGAAGATCAGTGGCACTGCATTGTATCATCCTTTCTTTCATCTATCATTTTTTATGAAGCCATTTATCTTTCATGACTCTGGTAATTACATAATCAATTAAGCAATTAACACCGTTAGTTTTTCCTTTGACCTAATTCGAGGGACATGGACATGTTTCTTCCATGCTATAAAAATAATTGAAGGTGAGCAAAAATAAAGTATAGGTCATTGCCTTAAGGGTAGTGTAACTGGTACAAAATGCATATTAGTATAACTTCATAAAATCAGAGGGCTGTGTAAGCCCCAAATGCTGGGCATGGACCTTCATGTTTTCTTCTGTGTAAAGAAGTTTTGCTATCTTGTGCCTACAAGCGAAGAGTTCCTGCACTATGAATGGACACCGTTTGGCAGGGCTCTGCTGCTGTGTGGTTTTCAGAGGAGCAGTTTGCTTAGATTAGCTTTAGAAATCTGGCTATAAACATTCAGTATAGAATGCCTAACATCTGATGTGAAATCTGTGGGATCCCCCCTAATTTTAGTACCACCCTTGTGCCAGCATAGAATTTATGAAATGAGTTATAGGGATGTACTAAGTGTCTCTTTGTCATAGTGGTAGTCAGGGGAAGTTTATTGAAATTTAAGTTACACTAAATTTGGTTAGGGACTTGTTCATTGTTATATATTTACTAGCTGAAATACCCAGCTTTGCCCGGGAGGAAAATAAAGTGTTTTTTTTTTTTTTTTTAATTTTTTTAAAATAAATTTTTTATCATAAAATCACAACTTTAAAAATAAAAATAAATTAACAAACAATAAAGACTCACAAATGTACTTGTCTTGTGGTCTTATATACAGTGGGATGCAAAAGTTTGGGCAACCTTGTTAATAGTCATTATTTTCCTGTATAAATTCTAGGATTCACCTGCGTATGTAGGTCAGGGGTCACTGAGCTTACCAAGCCAATTTGAGTTCCAATAATTAGTTCTAAAAGTTTTGGAATCAATAAAATGACAACGGTGCCCAAATTTATGCACCTGCCTGATTTTGTTTGAACAATTATTGCACACTTTCTGTAAATCCAATAAACTTCATTTCACTTCTCAAATATCACTGTGTGTGTCTCCTATATGATATATTTAACTGACATTTTTTATCGTAACAACCAACGATTTACGAGTATACAGGAAAATAATGACTATTAACAAGGTTGCCCAAACTTTTGCATCCCACTGTATATGTTATCATTCAGCTGACGCTCGGAACCCACCAACTCGATTTAATTTGAAAAGCAACAGTTGCTTTTCAACTGGTGATGGTGGTGTTGCTGGTGATGTCTGGTAAGGACCTGCCTTACAACAGGCCTGCAAGCCCTCAGTCCAGCCTCTCTCAGCCTATTGCGGACAGTCTGAGCACTGATGGAGGGATTGTGTGTTCCTGGTGTGACTCGGGCAGTTGTTGTGGCCATCCTGTACCTGTCACGCAGGTGTGATATTCGGATGTACCGATCCTGTGCAGGTGTTGTTACACGTGGTCTTCCACTGCGAGGATGATCAGCTGTCCTTCCTGTCTCCCTGTAGCGCTGTCTTGAGGCGTCTCACAGTGTGGACATGGCAATTTATTGCCCTAGCCACATCAGCAGTCCTCATGCCTCCCTGCAGCATGCCTAATGCACGTTCACGCAGATGAGCAGGGACCCTGGGCATCTTTCTTTGGGTGTTTTTCACAGTCGGTAGACAAGTCTCTTTAGTGTCCTGTGTTTTTAGAACTGTGACCTTAAATGCCTACTTTCTGTAAGCTGTTAAGGTCTTAACGACCATTCCACAGGTGCATGTTAATTAATTGATTATGGTTAATTGAACATGCGTGGAAAACATTGTTTAAACCCTTTACAATGAAGATCTGTAAAGTTATTTGGATTTTTAAAACATTATTGTTGAAATACACAGTCCTAAAAAAGGGACGTTTCTTTTTTTGCTGAGTTTAGGTGGTTTTAATGATGATTTAAATGACAGGTATGCCACCCAGACATTGATCCCTGACATTATGTTGACCTAATTTTATGAAACAAAGGCAAATAAAAAAGAATTTGGGCGTAGGTGGACTAACTAAGTGCTAATGAGGACAGCATGTTGTTCAGGGTATTCCAAAGGTTGCTATAATTTTAAAACAGAAGGGCCTGATAGCAAAATAGTGATGGTCTAAGTAAGAGTATCATAGCTTTATTTTGCTGTATATTCTAAAACCTACCTACTTGAAGAATGAAGTGTTTTTAATTTTTTCATTCCTTATCATCATTTATGACAAAAAGAGGAGTACGTATTACAGAAGGCTTAGAAACACAAAAATATGAAACTGTAGTCTGAATTTCCAATTAAAAACAAAATGAACTACAGTCACCGAAGCATTTTGCTTGACCACATGCTCTTTAAAATTTTATTACCTCACAGAAGAGCTTTCCTGACTGAGTTTTACTGCATTCATTCCTCTTTGCTTCAGTCTCCTATTATCAGTATTCTGCCCTTTTCACTGACTGCTTAAAATATAAATTGTAGACTTATTAGAACCATCTTGCCCTTATCAAAAGGCTTCATGTGATAGGTCTGCATTTTAATCTGAAAAATGCTGCCAATGTCAATTAAATATAATAGACTGGCGACAGATTTTACTGGGAATAAAATAGAGCCTTTCATGTTCTTTCTCTTGTCTTGCCATTGTATCTTGATATGGCTAGCATACAATCTGAAACTGATGCCATTTGTTGGCTTGACAGCAGATGTGAATGTTGACAGCATTGGTGATTTATTGTAAGTGTCCCCAAGTGCAATTATGAGCTAAAGTGGGAATGTGCCATTAGTATTTGTTGTCTGGGGATAATTATTTAAAAGCAGTACAGTAGCTGAAGAGTTCAGGTATTATAAGAATGGCAGGATTAAAAGACACAAACTAATTGTGTGATAATTATTAATAATACCATATGCTGAAATATTTATCTTGCAATCTTAATGCTAATAAAGCACTATTATCATTAGGTGAAAACTGGGAGCCATCCATTCTTTTTTAATATCAATGATAACACAGAAATAATGTGCCATAATTAGTTCAGCAGATATCACCTGTCTGGGGTTTCAAATGATTGTAGTTTTAGGTCCAACAACTTGGGGTGAGTCAGTATGGTGGCCTAACCTACACTGTGAAGACAAGGAAACACTCCAAGCAACTCCCCAAAAAGGTGATTGAAAAACACAAGTCAGGGGATGGAGGCAAGAAAATATCCAAGTCACTGAATATCTCGTGGAGTCCAGCTAAATCAGTCATTAAGAAATGGAAAGAGCATAGCACAGCTGTAAATCTAACCATGGGAGGCCGTTCACCAAAACTGTATGGTCATGCAAGAAGACGACTAATGAGGGAGGGCACCAAGAGTCGTATGAGAACTCTGAAGGAATGGCAAGCTACAGTGGCTCACATTGTGCAGACAACAGCACCATTCACAGCTTCATGGGAAAGTGGGAAAGAAAAAGGCACAGTTAAAAAAAAGCACATGACATCTCAGCTAGAGTTTGCCAGAAAGTACATGGGAGACTCTAAAGTCAGCTGGAAGAAGGTTCTATGGTCTGATGAGACCAAAAATGGACATATTTGGCTACCAGACTAGACACCATGTTTGATCACTGCACATTACCAACCGTGAAGCATAGTGGTGGCACGATTACGCTCTGGGATGTTTATTCGCAGCAGGCTCCTGAAAGCTTATGATATATGCAGCAAAATACATGGAAATCCTGGAGGAAGTCCGGATGGTATCTTCATGAAACCTGCACTTTGGGAGATTTGTTTTCCAGCAAGACCAGAACTTCAAGCATAAAGTAAAAGCTGCACAGGAATGGCTTAAGAACAACAATGTTAATGTCGTGGAGTGGTTAAGTCAGAGTTCATGTCTCAATCCAACTGAGAGTTTGTGGCTGGACTTGATAACGGCTGTTCACCCACAGTCACCATACAACGTAGCAGAGCTTGAGCAGTTTGAAAAGAAGAACTGAGAAGAATATGCAGAGCCCAGATGTGAGAACTAACTACACAAAGCTGGAATGGCTGTCAAAGGAGCATATCCTCTATAATGACATGAAGGTGAATACTTAGGTGATTAATTATTTTGTATCTGTGGTGGGCTGGCACCCTGCCCGGGGTTTGTTTCCTGCCTTGCACCTTGTGTTGGCTGGGATTGGCTCCAGCAGACCCCCATGACCCTGTAGTTAGGATATAGCGGGTTGGATAATGGATGGATGGATGATTATTTTGTACTAGTCATGTGCGCCCCACTATGTTGCGCGTGTTAAAGTTGTCTGTGAAGGGCTCCCTGTTTAAACATGGCTGCCAGTCGTGAACTGGGTCCTTCGTCGCACAGCATTATGATTTTTTATAAGGGAAACAAAATTCCAAAAGAAAACCCTTGGATATTGATTCGATAGGAACGGCCTACTCGGAATCACTGTCCGAATCGTAATTATGTGGTGGTGTAGGAGCATTTCTGCTTCTGTCCGTTCACAGTCCGTCTCATTTTCACGATGCTATCATTTCCTCTCATGATCTCTTCTCAACCTTTCTCCAATCTCGCAGGTTGCTTTGTGGCAATCCAAAGAGTAAGGCAATATACACGGAGCAATGGTTATAAAAGGGGGACGTGCTGTTACGTTGTCATTCATTTTACCCACTGTCTTTCTTTCATTCATATGTTACGTAGGCACGTACCTTTTATCTTCGGCAATCTCATTCTCTAACCAGGCCTCAGGTGCTAACCAGCGTAACACTGTCCACCACCCCTTTCGTTATTCCGGCACATTGTTGACATCCGTGAGTAACAACAACATACTAAACTGGAAGGTGGTCTACGCATGTGTGGAATTTGCGGACAAACAAAGATCAAGATCTAAATGAAGATCTCTTTAGTTAATTTAAAGCACAACAATTTGTTTAGTTTGAATGTCTGTGTTTTGAGGTGTGACTGGCGTACTACAGTCTTCAGCAGTATAAGCCTGGAGGAGATTCTTAATGCAATGCCTATGTTTTAGCTGTCTCTCTACTGCCATCTAGTGCTTCTTCTTCTAATTCATTCGCGGACAAACAAAGATCAAGATCCAAATGAAGATTATATATAGAGATTCCATATTTGTAACTAATTTAGACCACTTTGCTAGGATCTGTTTTTACTTTGATATTAAAGAGTCTTTTTCTGTTCATTAAAGTAGAAAGAGCCAAATTAAAAGCACAAGTGTAAAACGTGAAAATGTCCAAGAGGGAGAATATTTTCTATAGGCATTGTACATTTGCAGTAGCAAATCATTAGTATTCCTTCACAAATGATTTTAAAATAATGACTTTTATTTACAGAAAGATTTAACTTGTTTATTCAAACTGGTGATTTTACTGTAGAGGCTGAATGACAGGTGTACAATTGATTAGCATTCTTATGTTTATTATCACACCTTATGTAAGATGTTTCTTTGTGCTATTGGCTCATATCTGCTACTCATCTTAAAACTTTGTTTTTCTGCTACAGGTAATCAGAATCCTTAGTAAATTATGATAATTAATACAAATACATGAGGAAATTAGGATTATTGTTGACCACTAAATAAATAAATAAATAAATAAATATCTTGGAGATGAATCCTTACAAGCAAAATCTTTGGCTGTCATAACATCTCATAGAATAAAAGAACTTGTTAGCCTAGGTTCTTGTTTATTATTAGCAACATAATTAGCTGATTTGTACATTGCATTGTAGGAGTTCTCTCCCTGTTTCTCAGTTGGCTACACTGATTTAATTAATTGTAGGTTCAGAAATGATTAATATTTAACTCAGTAATTTCATAGGGGAAGGTTATGTGAGTGTTTTTTATTATTATCTTTTATACATTCAGGTGCATCCTCTGAAACATTCAATAAGCCTGGGGGAATCTTTGAGCATGACTCAAAAAAGTTTGAAGTATAGTTCAAGTCTAAAAATTATGTGTCATCTTTTTAAAATGTTAGAAAGAAAGAGCAAGTAAAATGCATACTAGAAAATGGGATGTTCTTCTGAACAACCAGCATTGATAGGCAGGAGCTGGTATGCCCTGTCACTCTGAGTGTGGCCCCAGTAGGAAATGGTCAAGTATCACTAGAGCACCTGAAAGGCGGGAGACTAGTGAATCTCCTGAAGACTGGTAGGTGACATGTGGGGGTACAAAAATCAAACTTGGATCAACTGTGACCAAGGTGACAGCTCAGAAATTGGCTTGGAAGCCTGGCCTTTAAAGGATGTGGGCACCAGAGACCTCTAGACAGTGTTCTAGTTAGTTGGCCATGCAAGAATAAATGGCCACCATTGACTCAGAATGTAGCTCTGTGCTGGAAGTGGTGTCTTGAGACAGATGCTTAATCAAGTTTACTTTATGGAGGTTATTAGCAGAAAAAGAAAGAAAGAAAGAAAGAAAGAAAGAAAGAAAGAAAGAAAGAAAGAAAGAAAGAAAGAAAGAAAGAAAGAAAGAA
>JANRMT010062800.1:13990936-14012263 GCA_026402145.1 Polypterus bichir lapradei | reverse complement strand
GATAGATAGATAGATAGATAGATAGATAGATAGATAGATAGATAGATAGATATGCTCTCTTGAAATCTCTTATACTCATACTATACTCAAAGATTTTTACATAACAGCCTATTTATTATTTTAAACACAAGGGCATTATAAACTAGGGCAATTAACAAAGGAAGAAAATAGCAAAGAAAACTGGGTCATCTCATTGGATTTTTTTCCCGGTTTTCTTTTGCCCCCTTCTTCAAGGGGGAGTGACACTCCATTTGCCCAGTTTTACTGTATAACAAAAGCGCTTTACCTCTCACCCCTCAACTGCCTCTTCATCTTATCCTTCTTCTGTCCACCACTGGATCTTTATCCCAACTCACTTTCCTATTGAAGACATACTAAATTCTCTTAATCAAGAAAGCTTTATCACTCCACTTGGGCCCAATTTCAGGCCAAACCCCAGAAGCACTTCTGGAGTCTAGAGTAACCAGCCATGCTTACAGAGCCACCACTCTAGACCTCACTCTTGTGATCTATGGTTTTTTAAACATTTAAAGGGTCATGCCAGAGTGTATTACAGTACATTTGTTTTAAGGAAGAAAAAAAAATAGACAGTTGATATTACCAAAAAATCTTTGAACTACTGGGATTTAAGTAGAAGTGAACCTTATGAGAGGCTTAAATTTAAAATCAGAGTGATCTGGTACTCAGTACAAAGAAGCCAGTTAAGTCATTTATGAATTATGTATATTTGGTGAATGACAAATTTAGAAGAAATAACCTGGATAAATGTTTAATAATATTACATGGGTGTTATGCCTTATCAATGTAACTAGTATTCCAGCCCTCAGATAGTACTAGAGAGCTAGAAACCCCATATAGATAAAGCAGTATTATACTAAAAACCTTGGTAGGCCGATAGGTGATATGTGGGAGAAGTTATTAATAACAATGACATAGGTGGGACCCAAGCTGAGAGAGCAAAAGGAAGCTTAGAGTTTTTTTCTATAAAGCCGATGTAGCAGAATAATATTAAAGCCCACTAAGGCATTCCTTGTGTGATTTTGGGGTATACAAGAAATAAATTATTGTTGTTGTTATAAAGTTTTAATTTCCCCTTGGGCACAAATAAAATATATTCTATCTATCTATCTATCTATCTATCTATCTATCTATCTATCTATCTATCTATCTATCTATCTATCTATGTCTCATGTCATATGTTGAATTCTTATGTGCATGATGTAAATGAATATTACATAGTAAAATTACCTGATAAAAATGTAATGATCCAACTATGTAAAGATATCAAATGTAAAAGCTTTACCTTATGTGCAATATTTATATTCATCATCATGAGTAACATGGTGCTCACATGGGAAAATGACACATGAAAACTTATCGTTTTAAAATATATAATTTTTTTATATATATATATTTGGATTACAGCAGAATCTTGAGTTTGAATGGGGTAAAAGGGCTAAGTCAGCTTCAGATCTTCCCTTTGCTTGAATAACAAACACCCCAGAGAGGTTATTTATGCTGCGTGTCCCATGTCTGACAGCTGAAATGCTCTCAGGCTGGTCTACTAGCTGTTTTTGAAAAGGTTCATTCAGGCTTTTTCAGAAATTCCCTTAGTCGTGACTGTACAGATGACAAAGTGGCAGCCAGTTATGCTATCACTTTGTCTGATTACTGATTTTGATATTGGAATGAAATAGTCCAATAAAATAAGTATTCCAGTCCAAATAGTGTAATCAGCATTTAAATATTATACAGCATACTTGATCTCTATCTATAGAACAAGTCTGATGTTTTCAAAACACAACTCTCCATTTAAACACAATGGGGTAAAGCAGGTGTCAACAAAATCTTGAATACTTTATATTTAAGAAAATGGCTTTTATCTATTGTGTAATTTCATTGGTTTCTCAGAGGAAAATATTTAGCAATTTTACCTTGTACAAAGTTATAATTTAGTTTTCTTATTCCAATGATTTCGTCTTTTTGTGCAGGCTATCTCACCTCCCTTTCTTCTCAAGCTTTGTCTAATCCCTTTAATGTTTCTTTTCCTTACGTGCAGCACCTTCGCATTGTCAATGGTTACACAATCAAGAAGCTAGTGTTTCAGTCATGTCGTCACCTACAAACAGCTTTGTTTATGCACACAACAGTTCTGCTCTTGTAGCTGGCTCTTCGATTAAGGAATTGACTTTATAAGCAGGGACATGTGCAGCTACCTGGGTGCCATCTGAAGACCATCTGTGAGATGTGCGAAAAAGCAAAGCTTTAGTCTGTGAAACAAAAAAAAATCAATGACCAGAAAATAAATCATCATTGATTGCTAAAAGGAATGCTGTCTGCCAAAAGAATCAGATTAACAATCAGCCAATCATACTGATACTGGCTTACTGCTGGAACATAATGTCTAAAAGGAATGACACTTGTCACTATTTAGTATAGATAGGGGTGATCATTTGGCAGTGAAGAATTGTAGCTCTGCTCGCTGGAAGTGAGCAAATCCATATAAGCCAAGTCAGAGTCCCAGCCTTGTTTTTTTATTTTGCACATGCATTGCACAAAAAATACAAGCAATTTGGTCAATAACCCCTTTGAAAAAGAAAGGGCATATGATGAGTTGTATGAGAGGTTGGATACTAAGTAGGGAGAAAAGGACCTGTACCGATTGGCTAGACAGAGGGACCAAGCTGGGAAAGATGTGCAGCAGGTTAGGGTGATAAAGGATAAAGATGGAAACGTACTCACAAGCGAGGAGAGTGTGTTGAGCCGATGTAAAGAGTACTTTGAGAGGATGATGAATGAAGAGAACGAGAGGGAAAAGAGGTTGGACGATGTGGAGATAGTGAATCAGGAAGTGCAACGGATTAGCAAGGCGGAAGTAAGAAAAGTGATGAAGAGGATGAAGAATAGGAAGGCCATTGGTCCAGATGACATACCTGTGGAAACATGGAGGTGTTTAGGAGAGATGGCAGTGGAGTTTTTAACCAGATTGTTTAATGGAATCTTGGAAAGTGAGAGGATGCCTGAGGAGTGGAGAAGAAGTGTACTGGTGCCGATATTTAAGAATAAGGGGGATGTGCAGGACTACAGTAACCACAGCATGAATTATGGGAGAAAGTAGTGGAAGCTCAGTTAAAAAGTGAGGTGATGATTAGTGAGTAGCAGTATGGATTCATGCCAAGAAACAGCACCACAGATGCAATGTTTGCTCTGAGGATGTTGATGGAGATGTTTAGAGAAGGCCAGAAGGAGTTGCATTGCGTCTTTGTGGACCTTGAGAAAGCATATGACAGGGTGCCTCAAGAGGAGCTGTGGTATTGTATGAGGAAGTCGGGAATGGCAGAGAAGTACGTAAGAGTTGTACAGGATATGTAAGAGGGAAGTGTGACCGTGGTGAGGTCTGCGGTAGGAGTGACAGATGCATTCAAGTTGGAGGTGGGTTTACATCAGGGATCGGCTCTGAGCCCTTTCTTATTTGCAATGGTGATGGACAGGTTGACAGACGAGATTAGACAGGAGTCCCCGTGGACTGTGATGTTTGCTGATGACATTGTGATCTGTAGCAATAGTAGGGAGCAGGTTGAGAAGATCCTGGAGAGGTGGAGATATGAGAGGAGAGAAATGAAGGTCAGTAGGAACAAGACAGAATACATGTGTGTGAATGAGAGGGAGGTCAGTGGAATCGTGAGGATGAGGGGAGTAGAGTTGGTGAAGGTGGATGAGTTTAAATACTTGGGATCAACAGTGCAGAGTAATGGGGATTGTGGAAGAGAAGTGAAGAAGAGAGTGCAGGCAGAGTGGAATGGGTGGAGAAGAGTGTCAGGAGTAATTTGTGACAGACGGGTATCAGCAAGAGTAAAAGGGAAGGTCTACAGGACGGTAGTGAGACCAGCTATGTTATATGGGTTGGAGACGGTGGCACTGACCAGAAAGCAGGAGACAGAGCTGGAGGTGGCAGAGTTAAAGATGTTAAGATTTGCATTGGGTGTGACGAGGATGGATAGGATTAGAAATGAGGACATTAGAGGGTCAGCTCAAGTTGGACGGTTGGGAGACAAAGTCAGAGAGGTGAGATTGTGTTGGTTTGGTCATGTGCAGAGGAGAGATGAGGGGTATATTGGGAGAAGGATGCTAATGGAAGAGGAAAAGAGGAAGGCCTAAGTGAAGGTTTATGGATGTGGTGAGAGAGGACATGCAGGTGATGGGTGTGACAGAACAAGATGCAGAGGACAGAAAGATATGGAAAAAGATGATCCGCTGTGGCAACCCCTAACGGGAGCAGCCGAAACAAGAAGAAGAAGAAGTTCAATAACCCCTTTGACTCTAAACACAGTGATATTTGCTCCTACAGACTGTGTTAAAGATGAGTTTAACCTGACAGTATTAGATTTATTTCTCTATTCATACATCTGTTCGTATTCAACCTTCCAGTTTAGGGTTATAAAGAAGATTTTATATCTACAGGGAGGTCGTTATCTATATATACATCATATTTTAAGTCAAAGTTTTACATTTATATTTGACATATAACTTCAGTGTATAACATAAATGATAGAGATTACCAGAGAATATTTTTTTTGAACTAAGGAATGCCAAAAGTGGAGTCCCTTGGGAATTAAAGGTAGAGCCATAAGTCTTTTTAGGGTAAAATTACAGTTCTTCATATTAGCAGGTGGTATTTTAATAACATTAATGTCACTCAAATGTTTTCTATTTCTCCTCATTTTTGGATAAAAGAATCAGCCAAAAAATAGTAATAATTTTAAAGTATGCACCGGAAGAAATATAATCAGCAAGATAGCCATACATTTTGTTCCCTGTGGTCTGGCTAAAATGTGGACTTTGGCTCTGGTGAGCTATTTTGTGAATGAACCTCTTGACAGTCTGACATATACAGTGTGAACCTTGTACCCGGACACAGACAGATGCGGGGGTCAAAGGTCCCAAAGCACACACGTTCATTACACAACACACAATGACACAGCAAACAGTGCACAATTCACCAACACAGTTCTCTTTCTCTTGCTTCTTCTTCCGCCTCCATCTCCTCCCTCGCAATCTCTGTCCTCTTCCACCCGACTCTGGCTCGCCGAGTGGAGTGAGGCGGCCTCTTTTATAGTTCACCCGGATGTGCTCCAGGGGCTCCCCAATTAACATCTGGCAGTACTTCCGGGTGTGATGGAAGTGCTGCAAGCGAGTTCAGCACCTCTTCTGGTAGCACTTCCGGGAAGTGCTGCATACCCCAGTTCCGGAACTGTCCAGGCGCCCCCTGGCAGTGGCCACGTCGCTCCACAGGGTTGGACTCCCCAGGTCCATGGCCCCCATACAATCCAGGGAGGCTGCCCTCTTGCGCTCCAGGGGAGATACAGCCCTTCTCCCGGTGTCCCGGTGAGGCAAGGCCCCTGGACGTCTGTCAAAACAGGTATGTGGTTCCTTTAAATAATCTAAGTAAAAGCACAAGGGTAGAACAAATAAGTGACTGTCCAACCCACATTTATATCTTTGTGGAAAAAATGTATTTTTTTAAGCAGGGTAATGTTTAACTTAATATTTGTGTAAGCATCCTGTCCTAGGATTGCTCCATGTCTTGTGCCTGATGCTTGCTGTGATAAACGCCAGCTTCCCTCTGACACTGCACAGGATAAGCAGGGTTTGGAAATTGGGTGGATGGATGAATTCATGTCATCTTCTTGTCTTCCAGAAGGGTTTTTTTTTGTGTGGAACAGTCCCATTGTTTTCAAACTGTGAGGATAAAGACTTTGCAGAGTTTCACAATACAAATTACTTCACTTAAAATCACTTTGATGTCACTTCCGTACTTGTTTTTTTTTTGGTCTGGCACCTCCTGACTCACCGGTACAAGAAAAACCCCACAAATGATATACCGTTTGGCTTCTGTTTATATCTAGTTATGGTGAGACATCAAGGTTTATTTTTGGACCTCTAGACCCAGAAAAGCTTAAGTTGTAGGCTATTTACAATGCATATTTACATCCTTATGATAAAGTCAAGTCAAGTCGGGGAGCATGCACTGGTACAATACGTTGCCGCACCCACTACACCGCAAAACAACTCGGGATCCTGATTGGCAATTCCCCAGGCAGACATGCGGTCCAGTCCTACCTTCCGGAAATGATCCTCCATCTGCCGCAGCCAGGTGTTACATGGGCAACCCCTTGGCCTGGTCCAGCCACTTGGGTCCCCAACAATGAGGATCTTATGAGCCGGATCACCCTCGGGGAATCGTGCCACATGGCCGTAGTGCCGTAACTGATGCTCCCTCACAATGCAGTTAATGTGCCTCATTCAGGACTCCATAAGCAACCTCTCATTCAACATTAAGTCAAACCAACGGTACCCAAGGATTTTCCAGAGAGACACAGTACCAAAGGAGTCCAGTCTTCGTCTCAGGTCACTGGACTGCGTCCATGTCTCACAACCATATAGGAAGCACCAGGACTCTAAAGACTTGGACCTTCGTCCTTTTGCATAGATATCGGGAGCGCCACACACCACTTTCCAGTGACCTCATGACCCCCCCATGCTCTAACAATCCGTCTACTGACTTCACAGGAAGAGTCACCAGAAACATGAATGTCACTGCCAAGGTAAGTAAACCTCTCAACAAGGTCAACACTCTCTTCGCAAACAGACACACTGCTGATGGCTGTGCCCAAGAGGTCATTAAAGGCCTGGATCTATGATAACGAGTAAAGCAAATTGGTGTCTTCAACAAAAATAATCATTAGGACTTGAAGTTCTGAAGGCTACATCAATTGACCCCAGGGGTTTACCTTCTAATGGAATATAAGGGGTCAAAGTTACTGTTTTTCACAAAATTAAGAAAAGATGGGAATCGACAATATAGGCATGTGGAGTGTCGTTGTATGCTATTTCAAATTTGCTGATTTTGAATATGATAACATTTTTGATATTTGAATGTCTACCTGTGGACCTAGCCCTCTAAGAGCCACTCCCTGAAGGTTAAAAAGGGCAATTTCAAACATAAGGATGTTGGGCATTATTTTAGATGATTTCAAGGTCAGTGATTACAAATATGTTATATTTGATCCTTTACTAGAGATCTCGACTTCCTAAATCAGAGAGCGAAAATGATAAATTTCTATTACAATCAAACATATTTAGACTTGTGGAAGTTTAGCCCTCGAACACAGACAGACAGACACCAGATGTCTATTTTACCTCTTGCCTTTACATCACCACACAATGCCTTAAACAGCCACAATTACTCCGTCCCTTCTTTCCTTTCAACTCTTTTGCTGCCTCTACTTCTCTCCTCACAAGCTTCGTCCTCTTCCTCACAACTCCGGCTCTACTAATGGAGTGAGGCGGCCCCTTTTATAATGCCCCAGATGTGTTCCACGTACTGCGTGACAATCTTCCGGCAGCACTTCCTGGTGTGGCGGAAGTGCCACATGAGCACCCAGAAGGACTCCGGGTGTGCCTGGATTCTCTTCCGGCAGCACTTCCGGGTGCAGTGGAAGTGCTGCAGTCCAAGGCTCTATAATCATCCTCCTGGCGCCCCTTAGCGGTGGCCACGGGCTCCAACAGCGTTGAGCTTCTGAGCTCTGATCCCATGGCCCCAATGCAGACCAGGATGGCTGCCCTCTCGTGGTCCAGGGAAGTTATTGTCCCTCTCCCGGTCCTTCCTCCATCCAGGTGTCCACCATAGACTTTAAACATCATGAAGCAATCATTGCATTTCTTACAAACACCCGAATTAGGGCAGCTTGCATTAATTCAGACTTTTGACATTTTGCAACTATTTATGTAGTTAGTACTCACCTAAGGATCACCTGTACAATGTTATGAAAGTCACTTATAGTGCAGTGCAGTGCAGTGCAGTACTTGGTGCAGTCAGGACTGGGGAATGCAGACGTGAAAAGGTGCCAACAGACAAGGGCAAAAGATCACAAGGTGGTAGAAAGGTGAGGGAAACGTGCACTGGCAATGGCAGAGCACATCACTGCAATAGTGCAAAAGGGAACAGTGTGCCAAGTACCTCGGCAGGGGCAGAAACATAAGTGATGAAGTGACCCCAAGGGGACAGTGCTAGAAGTAACAATACCATCTAACCAACAAAAGGCACTCTGACAAAAATAAAAACTTATGGGACTGTGCTGGCCATTTAAGGCTTTTGAAAAGTGCAGGGGTGCAGTTACACCATGAGCTGCTAGAGGGAGCACTAGCCTGGTGCCCCTGGAAGAGTTACAGTAATGCAACTAACCCCAGAATTCAATCTGAAAAGAAGCTAAAAGATTAAAGCCAGCCTAAGCTCAGAGGGTGTAAAGCAGAGTGGAGAACTGGTGCCAATTGCTTAGCAGGCAAGAGAAAGTGAGTTCAGTTGTTGGATAAAAGAAAAGAGAGCTTGGGGAGGTGAAACATTCAAACAGAAAACAAAGTACTTTAAGTTAGGCGAGTGGGTAATCCATTCAACTAGACAGTGTCAAGTACTGAAATGAGGCTGGGTGATTGTTTTTGCTTAAATCTTATTTTTCATGTCTTTGTTATTTGTATTAATTTCATATGCATTTCAGTTTCATTTCATTATTTTTGTGGCTGTTTTCTATTTGTTATCGTTATCCTGGCAATGAGATTTAATATTTAAGTTGTTGTAAGGCTTCAGCCATCTTGTGACAATAATTGCATGGTTACAGCCATGTTTAATGATGTCCACTGTGTCATGTGAGACAGGGTCATGTCATAAATTGTGTCATCATACCCTACCCTGGCACGCTATACCTAATATCCATCAATCTATCCATCCATTATCCAATCCGCTATATCCTAACTACAGGGTCTCGGGGGTCTGCTGGAGCCAATCCCAGCCAACACAGGGCGCAAGGCAGGAAAGAAACCCTGGGTAGGGCGCCAGCCCACCATAGGGCACACACACACACACCAAGCACAATTTAGGATCGCCAATGAACCTAACCTGCATGTCTTTGGACTGTGGGAGGAAACCCATGCAGACACGGGGAGGAACATGCAAACTCCACGCGGGGAGGACCCGGAGAGCGAACCAGGGTCTCCTAACTGCGAGGCAGCAGCGCTACCCACTGCGCCACTGTGCCGCCCATACCAAATATTCAAGCTTCTATTTTTTGTTTTTATTACTTTAACCTTCTTTAGTTTAATGGAATGTAAAGGGTACTTCTATGATGTTTTTGCTACATTTCTTTTGACCTTGCCTTTGGTTTTGTGTTTTGGGCCTTGTGTTTTATTTTGAGTCCCAAAAGTCAATACCAGAGATTTACCAGATTATAGCTGGCCTCCTGCTATCTTATGTAATGGAGTCCAGTGTCTTGTTTTTGACTGGCTCTTTAAGGAAGATTTGGGGCTGAGAAATGCAAAGACACCTAATGGTACTAGGGATAGATCAAGCTGGAGGAGTTCTCTGAGACAATCCTAATCCCAAGAAGTAGTTTGTGGCCAGGATTTAAAAGCCCCTTTCCAGCCTCAAAGCCACTAAGCCTGGAGCCAGGAAGTGTAATGTTCATAAGGGCTTTAGTAACGGGAAGTAAAGAGGTCACAAAATTGCAAGAAAGTGGAAAAAGCAAGCAGGACACTAATGAAGGTATTCTTTGAGTAGTTATTATTGACTGGAAATTACCCAAAACGCTGGCCTTCAAATCTTGTTAAGGAAGGCCTAAATAGGCTTTTAGATTTATTGAATCCCCCATTATTTATGTACTGTACTGTAGTCTTCATTACCCTGTACTCTTCATATTTTTGTAATAAAATTCTTTACGTTTGCATACTTTAGCCTCATTGGTGTTATTTGCATTTGTGGTCAACTCAAGAGTGTCCCTAAAAACCTCAACTGTATATTTTTTCTGGCTGCTGTTATGTTTCAGTTATGATTTTTCCCCTGGCTTGTGTTTAAATTCCTTTTCATGTCTTTTTTTATAATTTTTGATTATTTTTTTGTCAATGTTTTACGTACATTTATTATTTGTGAAACTATGTATTTATCAGTGTGGTGTAATATTTGGTTTTTATGTGCCTGTGCCTTTGCTAATCCTGCTATGTTTCATGCATTTTGCTTGTGGTTTCCCAATGACAGACCACCTATCCTAAGTATATAAATATATAATAAGATTGCGATTCAGAACTAGGAATGTAATAATATATACTGTCACACACAGGCTCATGGGAGCCAGTCAAAGGGCTTGACTGAGGGAAAGTTGTCAGCTCGGGGTTGATGTAGTGCAATAACCTCTTTTTCCTCTTCTACAAATCATCAGAAGGGAAACCCAGCTAAACTGGCATCAACTTCCTGTCCAGACCACACCTTTCTACTGACCTCACTTCCGGCACTCTTCCTGCACACCAGCTATAAAAGCCCTTCATCTTTCCTCCCAATTCAATTCTATTTGGACTCAGTCTATTGTGATTACTTGTTAACTTTGCTTGGTTACCTTACAATATATGGGATGGATCCCCAAATCTTTCTCTCTCTTTGTTCTTGTTATTTACTATATATTGTAAAATAAAGAGAAAACACAGCATAAAGGTTTGGGGTTTCCGGCCCCGTATACTGTAAACAAATTTCTCACTCAGGTCAAAATATACAAACATAAAGTGTTCATATGCGCGATGCTGTATATTGGCGGCCATTTTATAAAGGAGGAGCCGGAAGTGGAGGAATGCTGGGAAGGGACCGTGAGGGAAGATGGGATCGATGACGTCAGGAACAATGGCGGAGGAAGGGCGGAAGTAACGTACTGCGGGCTTATGATGGCTGAGCGTCTTTTGTTCTGTAGGAAAGCAAAGGAGAAAGGTTAGTACCCCGCCACTCCCTGCCGGCGAATCCCTTCCGAAGCGTGCTAGGGTCCGTCTGCGATCTCCTACTCGCGCGTGCGTGACAATATATATATATATATATACTGTATATAAAGACTGGGGAAACTAGCAGTCCCTTGCAGTTCATTGAATGCACTTTGTGGTGTTGGTGAAGTTCTGTCTTACTGTGCATTTTAATTTATTGTGTTCCTCGATTGTTTTAACGTTTTGACTATTTTTCAGATTCTGTGTTCAGACTTGTCAAGTCCTTCTGTGTCTTTTGCGTTTCTTATAGCTTACTTTGTTTCACAGCATCTATGCAAAACACATGTTAGATAATCCTATGCTATGGCGGCGTGTGCGTCACGCGAGGCTCAGCGTCTCTTCAGATTTTGCAAAATAGCAGTGTTATTCCTGCTCATCTCGGGTCTGTTCGTTCAGAACAGCTTCGCTTTTACATCCTACACCCGACAAGAGCTTTTGGATATTGATCTACACAACTCGGACTGTTTTATTAGCAACCTTCATCTCATCCCTGAGATAAGAAGAACACCCGACGCTTCGCAGGCTACCCGGCCGACTGGAAGTACTCGAAGACGGCGCAGAGACCGTAAACAAAGGCGGGGGAAACGCGGAGGGCTAACAGCTAAGCTAAGGCTAACACCACATCGGCTATCCTTACCTAGTATCTTCCTTGCTAATGTGCGGTCCCTGGCGAATAAAATGGACGAGTTGCGACTTTGGATCACCGACAATAGGAGAATACTGGACTGTAACATCATGATATTCACAGAAACATGGCTACACAGCGGTATACCTAACGATGCTATAGAGCTAGTCGGGCGCCACATTCTCCGGGCGGACAGAACAGCTGATGATTCCGGTAAGACAAGAGGCGGAGGATTGTGCATTTATATTAACAAGGCTTGGTGTACAAACTCTGTCATTGTTGGAAAACACTGTTCAGCTGACCTTGAGTATCTCATGGTTAAGTGTAGACCATTCTATCTGCCGAGGGAGTTCACCTCCACTATAATAACAGCTGTATATATCCCACCGGATGCTAATGCTAAGCTTGCTATGAAAGAACTCTATGCAGCCATTAGCAAACAACAAGCTGCTCACCCTGAGGCTGCATTTATTGTAGCAGGTGATTTCAATCACTCCAACCTAAAGACGGTGCTACCTAAATTTCACCAACATGTCTCCTGCCATACCAGAGGGGATAAAACCTTGGATCATGTTTACACTAACATTGTTGGAGCCTACATAGCTACACCCCTCCCCCACCTGGGACAGTCTGATCACCTTTCTTTGTTTCTCACCCCCAAATACTC
Organism: Polypterus bichir lapradei; assembly: GCA_026402145.1. Classification (NCBI taxonomy): domain Eukaryota; kingdom Metazoa; phylum Chordata; class Cladistia; order Polypteriformes; family Polypteridae; genus Polypterus; species Polypterus bichir. The sequence goes on along the minus strand of JANRMT010062800.1, from coordinate 14,000,123 downwards.
ATCACTTATCAACCGTGTGAGACCAACAGTGAAAACCATCAAAGTGTGGCCAGCGGGGGTTGACTCTACACTCCAGGACAGGTTTAAGGACACAGACTGGAGCATGTTTGCCTCTCAGGCCACCTTCGACTCACAAATAAACATTGACTACTACACACAGTCAGTACTGGAACACATCAGCACCACAATTGACAGTGTTACCACAGAGAAGCGGATCACAACGTACCCGAATCAGAAACCATGGATGAACAGGGAAGTGCGGCTTCTGCTAAAGGCACGTAACAATGCCTTCAGATCAGGTGACACACAGGCCTACAGTACTTCCAGGGCAGAACTGAAGAGGGGCATCAACAAGGCCAAGCTTAGCTACAAACTGAAGGTGGAGGGGCACTTTGTCAACTCTGACCCCCGACGTATGTGGCTGGGCATCCAGGCCATTTCTGAGTATAAGTGCGGCACTTCCACACAGGCAGCCATGGATATGTCCTTCCTCAATGAGCTGAACGACTTCTACGCTCGCTTTGACAAGGACAACAAGGAAAAGTCCACCATAACCCTACCCTCTAAAGACTGCCATACCATCACACTCACCCACACGGAGGTTCATAACGCACTAAGCCGCATCAATGCTCATAAGGCTGCTGGCCCTGATGGCATCCCTGGACGTGTCCTTAGAGCATGTGCTGAACAGCTGGCAGGGGTCTTCATGGATATTTTCAACCTGTCCCTTGCCCAGGCAGTAGTGCCAGCATGCTTCAAAACCACCTCCATAGTGCCAGTGCCGAAACACTCATCACCAATGTGCCTGAATGACTACCGCCCTGTAGCACTCACGCCCATAGCTATGAAGTGCTTTGAGCGACTGGTACTGGCACACCTCAAGACATGCCTGCCCCCCACACTGGATGCTCACCAATTTGCCTACCGTAACAATAGGAGTACAGAGGATGCGGTATCCACAGCGCTTCACGGTGTACTCTCACACCTGGACAATAAGAACACCTATGCAAGATTGCTGTTTGTTGACTTCAGCTCAGCATTTAATACAGTCATCACTTCCAAGTTGATCACTAAACTTGTGGATCTTGGTATCAATAATTCTATCTGTAATTGGATCATGGACTTCCTGACCAACAGACCCCAGCATGTCAGGTCTGGCCATAAGTGCTCTACCACCATTACACTTAACACTGGCGTTCCACAGGGCTGCGTGTTGAGTCCGTTCCTCTACTCCCTTTTCACTCATGACTGCAGGCCCATGTATGGATCCAATTCCATCATCAAGTTTGCAGATGATACCACGGTGATCGGTCTCATCAGTGATAACGATGAGTCTAATTACAGGGAGGAGGTAAAACACTTAGCTGCGTGGTGCGCTGAAAATAACCTGCTCCTGAATACCACCAAAACCAAGGAGCTCATTGTGGACTTCAGGAAGAAGAAGGGAGACACCCACCACCCCATTCACATCAATGGCATGGCTGTCGAACGGGTTTCCAGCTTTAAATTCCTGGGGATACATATCTCGGAGAACCTGTCATGGACAAACAACACCTCCAGCCTGGTCAAGAAGGCCCATCAGCGCCTCTTCTTCTTGAGGATACTGAAGAAGAGCCAACTATCTGCTGTCATACTGGGCAACTTCTACCACTGTGCGATAGAGAGCATCCTGACTAACTGTATTACAGCCTGGTATGGGAATTGCTCTGTTGCTGACCGCAAGGCACTACAGCGAGTGGTGAAAACCGCACAACGCATCATAGGAACTCCACTTCCGGTCATTGAGGACGTTCACAAGAAGAGATGTTTACGCCGAGCTCGTTGCATTCTTAAGGACTCCTCTCATCCAGCCAACAAACTCTTCCAGCTCCTCCCCTCCAGAAGGCGCTACAGGAGCCTTCCGACTAAAACCAGCAGGTTTAGGAACAGCTTCTTCCCCACAGCGGTCACACTTCTGAACTCAGTTCCCCGTTGAACCTTCACATCCACACACTTAATCCTCTACACTACTCCTCCTCCCTTCCTTGTACATATCTGTACATACCTGTGCACACACAGCACACCTGTACATTGTACATCATATATCATATATTGTATATCTGTATATATTACAATACTCATAGTATTATAGCACATACATATCACATCTGTATATTGTACATCTGTGTATATATATATATAATAGTACTTATATTACTACTGCACATACATAATACACCTGTATGTTGTATATCTGTATGTATATATATATATATATATATATATAGTACTTATAGTATTATAGTACATACAAATACATGTATAGGTACATAAATGTATATTGTAAAATATGTATATTTGCCATCCGCATTTAGAACATTTCTATATCTATCTATATATATCTATATATCTATTCTCATCTTCACTGTGCTCTTAATTATACATATCGTATTTAACTGTATATATCGCATTTAACTGTAAATATCATTGTACATAATATGCACTTATTATATTTATTGTACTTCTGCTCTTTGCACTTCTGATTAGAGGCTAAACTGAATTTCGTTGCCCTGTATTTATACATGTGTAATGACAATAAAGTGAATCTAATCTAATCTAATCTAATGTTTTTATTTATAAAGGTTCTCTTTTGTCCTTTTTGTTTCAAGGTGAAGGTTGATGGATCCTTCCTCATGTGGGGCTATTTGTTTTAGTTTTTGGGACATTTAACTATATTGGCCAGTTTTCCATTCTGAGGGTCTGCTCTCCTAGCTTCCTAGAGAGGCCTCATTGAGATTTCGAGAAAAGTACTCCTCAAATTTGTGACAACAGCATATTGTGTGATCCAATTAATATTTTGTTATTATCTGCTCACAATATATTTTTATTTATTGGTGTGTTATTCCTTTTTTTTTAAAAATAGAAGTAGAACATGTACAAATAAACATTAAGGAGTCTTTGCTACAAGTGAAACATTGAACATTGAACTTGAATCCGTGTCAGTGATGTGGGTGTACAAACAGAGAGTACTGGTGTGTAAACATTTCCCGCTGAGGAAAATATGACTGACCCTAGTTACACTAGTATCTGCTCTTAGTTATTTTTTTTTACTTGACTCCTATGCGATTTCTCTGTTGTATCCCAAAAGTAAGTGTTAAATTTAAAAATTAATAAAATTACATAGCAAAGTGGAGACTATCATTTTTCACACTGGCTTCCCTACTGCTAGAAACAAATAATTATGGCTTCAATTGCAGAACAGACCATATGAGATGTATTCAATAGCAAATAAAATTGCAAACATCTTTTACTCCACTGAATAATCTTGCGACACGGTTCATACTTTTTGGCTTTAATGCCTCACTGTTGTTATGTTTTTCTTTCCCTTTAAAGCCTATCTAATGATGTAAGTATTGGTCCAATGGGAACAACCATTGCCTGATATGCTTAGTTCTAATAGTGGCACAAAGTCAACAATTGTTATTCCTCTCTAAGAATAGTGGTAATGATTTGATTTTTCTTCCATTTCTGTATCCCTCCTTGTTTCTAATTTTCCTGTTTTTCATATAATGAAAAGCATGAGACTGAAGCGGGAAATAAAACGATTTCAACATACAGGATCTCGTATACTGTAAACCTAAACGCACAAGCCCCAGGTCACCTATGTTTCTGCCAAGTTGGTCATCATCAAACTTTGAGCACAGTTTTCAGCAATGCAGTGTTAGTCTTAATAACATTTTCTTGAACAAGCATAATCATGTTAATTTATTTTTTCTTCAGGGGAGTGCACAAGAAGAGAACAGTTGTTTGATATCTTAAGCTTGTTGACTAGTACAAGTTTTGATAAGTTGTACACTACTAATGAATGTCCATCTATTTTCTAGGTTACAGTGAACTTAAAACCTATTTTTCATGGAAAAAAGCAGGAAACAGCAGTGAATAAGACCCGTGTCCATCACAGGGTACACACCTCAGTCATCACGCCAGGCCAGTTTACAATGCTGAAATAAACTCATTTGAATGTTTTTGGGATGTAGTTCGTGTAGATGGTTTCTGTATACCAGTTTTGCCAAAGACAATATATGCCAGAGCACCACAAGGCACTGGAAGAGGCCGACAAAGAGAGACAGGGAACAACACTAGCAATCGAGGTTTATTTAATTATTACATTATAACAGTGCATGAGAAAAGGCACTACTAGATATTGGAAATATTCTGGATGCACTAGGAGGAAAACAGGCTAGGGAACCAAGGATGACGAGAAAAGTGTACAGTGTACCAAATACAGGTCAGGTCAGGTTCGGGAGCATGCACTGGTACAGCGCGTTGCCACACCCACCACACAATGAAACAGCTCAGGATCCCGGTTGGCAACCCCCCAGGCAGACATGCGGTCCAGTCCCACCCTCTGCAAACGACCATCTATCTGCCGCAGCCAGGTGTTATGCAGGCGTCCCCTTGGTCTGGTCCAGCCATTTGGGTCCTCAACAGTGAAGGCCCTGTGAGCTGGATCACCCTTGGGGAATCGCGTCACATGGCCGCAGTGCTGTAACTGACGCTCCCTCACAATGCAGGTAATTTGCTTCATTTGGGACTCTCATTCAACATGTTTGCAAGCCACCAGTACCCAAGGATTCTCCAAATAGACACAGTACCAAAGGAGTCCAGTCCTTGACTTATGTCACTGGATAGCATCCATGTCATTGAAGTCACCCATGACCAGAGTGTCATAGCCCGCCTGCGACTGCAGGCGTGCTGCTTGTAGTCAGGACCGACTGGGACCGTAGTTGGGAAAAAAAAATAATTCAGAGATGCCATGATGTAAAATTAAAGAAGGTATGGTTTATTACATCCAATCCTCTTTCGTCGCTCTTAGGGTACAAATATATATATACAGTGGAACCTCGGGTCACGAACGTCTCAGACCACGTACAAATCGGGTTATGACGAAAATGTTTGCCAAACTTTTGCATCTGTTCACGACTACACACTCAGGTGACGAACAAGCCAGTTTCCCTTCTGGTTCATACGCGCCGATGATTTCTGCACGCGTTCAGTCTCTCCCTGTGCATTCCCTGTACAGCGAGCGAGAGAGCGCAAGAGAGCGAGTGAGAGAGAGAGAGAGAGCGTGAGAAGGCAGTTAAAGAATGCACTGGGCTTGTTTTTAAAGAGACTGCTTCGAGCATTGTTTTAATCTTGTATTTAATAAAGACTTTTTTCTATTGGATTTTAACCTCCACTTTACTTCTGTTTTTATGGGATCATTTATTTATTTAAGGATTGTGAAAGCACTGCACTTTAATTTGGACTTTGTTTTTGATTGTTGTTTTGTTGATTTTAATAAAAGCACTTGGCATTTTTTGCACCATCCGATTGCTCCATTGTAGTGCCTCACTGTCGTGCTCATCGGAAAAATTACCGGTGGTGACGGGTTTAAGGGCTCCCGGAAGCGAGATGGGAGCATGCAGCGAACCCGCATCGTCACAGACTTTACCTCAAAACTGTAAGCTCCTCTCCACCCAGTTCCTCCTCACTTCCTCCAAGCCAGAACTCGACTCATGCAAAGTTAGTTTTCTTGGTTGTTTATGGTTAGTTTTTGTATAAATTACGGATTTTTCAAATGTTCATTTTTTTCCCTGTGCTTAAAACTCATTAAAAAAGGTGTTTACAGGCGAGCGGTTCGTAAGGCTGTAGCGTGAACTCTTACAATGTTAGTTTTCTCTGTTGTTCAAGGTTTTCTCAGTGTTATAAAATGTTTTTTACATTTACTTTACTATTACACTGTGCATTCTATGGTATAATGAACTATTTTTGTGCTTAAAAATCTTTAAAAAAAATATATTTATATACAGCTCGTACGGTCCAGAATGGATTAATTGTATTTACATCCAGTCCTATGGAGGAAATTACTTCGGGTTGCAACCAGAGTTTTGGAATGAATTACGGTCGTGACCAGAGGTTCCACTGTATATACAGTGACGAAAAAGTGCAAAAACAAATGTCCACAAATATATCAAGGATACCCTTCAAAAAAAAAAAAAAAATAGGGCTTAGAAGCCTTAACTACCATCCATCCATCCATCCATTTTCCAACCCGCTGAATCCGAACACAGGGTCACGGGGGTCTGCTGGAGCCAATCCCAGCCAACACAGAGCACAAGGCAGGAACCAATCCTGGGCAGGGTGCCAACCCACCGCAGGACACACACTAGGGCCAATTTAGAATCGCCAATCCACCTAACCTGCATGTCTTTGGACTGTGGGAGGAAACCCACGCAGACACGGGGAGAACATGCAAACTCCACGCAGGGAGGACCCGGGAAGCGAACCCTGATGGGTCTCCTAACTGCGAGGCAGCAGCGCTACCACTGCGCCACCGTGCCGCCCTAACTACCAATTACATGGAAAAAAAACAAAAAAAAATAAGTCTCTGCAAAAGCCTTCCCTCTAAGCAAAACAAATAAGACTCCCTCCAAAAAAACAAAACAGGGTCAACACCCGCTTACTTTAACATACACCCAGAACATGCCAGCCACTGAGCCACACAACCTCTCTCACCACTGTGCTCTCAGTTTTTTTTTAACCCTCTCACTACTCTAGAGTGCGGTCCATTCCCCCATCCTCTTGTCTACTATGGACTTAAATAACAGAAAGCTATCCCTTCTAGAGTTTCGCTTCAATAGGGCATCACCATTCCTATCCTTAAGGGGGTGGGGGGATATAACAACATTATCTAAATCATGACAATGACAAAATTGACTTTAACACACTTACCAGTTACTTTTATTTTACTACCAACCCTCAAACCTCAAAACACCAACAATAAACCCAACCTTTTCTATCAAAAATAAACCTGACACCAACTGCACCCCTTAATACTTGGCCTTCTGCATACCCACGCAAAGTCGCGTTCATACAGGCAGCGCGTCATGTTTAAAACTGATAAAAGGTTCCCCGCAAGCACCCCCGCACAAAACAACCTGCTGGGGTGCAGACTGAAAAAGGTAAAACGACCGTGGTGATCACACAGCCCTCTCAGACGGGATGGTAATACATTTTTTTTTTATGACAGTCGCCTTTGAACAATTGCTATAAATAATGTGAAACAGGAAAATACAAATAATTGATTGTTTAAATGTCTATATTTAAAACAAGAAAAACTACATCCAAAGAATAATAACTGCTGTCAAAGTAAACTTGTAACTTTAGCTTTCAGACAGCCAATTGTCAATAGTCCCCGAGGGCGAATATGATTTGCACAAACAGATAACAGGAAAGAGATGAAGATACTTACATAACTTTAAATAGTAATGTAAAATAAATGGAATACACTGTTATGAGGACATTTAGGATATTGGCAAAATCTCGGGGCATGAATCAATATATCCTTGCTTCAAAAAGGAAATATTCAATTGGATTCAAGTTGTATGTTTCACATTTAGATTGAAACTCAGCACTAGTGTAAGCTGTTTGAGAGGTGCTTTTGTTTATTATATTATTACAACCACTTCACTTAATAATGCAAAGTGGCTGCATATCACAATTGTGAAAAAAAAAATTAACAAATTTAACTTTTAAGGATCCAATGAGAAGTGCAGCAAATTAACACATTTTATTGGCTAACTGAACAGATTAGAAATATGCAAGCTTTCGAGGCCGCTCTGGCCAATTCTTCAGGCAAGTTGTAGTGCCAAGGATCAAAATAGCTCTTGGGAGGCTTAAAACAGAGATTACAAACTGCTGTCATTAGTAGCTAAAATGAACAGAAATATATTTTGATTCATTTGTGGCAGAGCTAGAAGTATTTATTCTGTTCATCCACCCATTTTCTAATCCTACAGCCTGAACAGGGGCTATGGTATAGAAGAAGTGTAGATCACTGAACCCAATTAATAATTCACTCTATTTTTCTTAACATGGAAGCACGTAATAGAATTCCACAGGCTGAGTTAAGAAGATGTGTGTGTTTATTGGGCTTTAATGTAGAAACTTAAACTAGGCTACAAGTCTGATGGGATTTTAGGAGCAGTGCAGAAATACATAGAATATGACCACAAAGCTGTTAGCTGGACTATTGTGAACTTGCTTACTTTAGCATGGGTGAAATACCTGATGACTGGAAGCTCCAGAACAGAAAGAAATACAATTAAACTGCATTCCAATGAGTAGTAGCTCTATTTCGTGCGAAATAAAACAAAATATAGTTACGTGTTTACAGGACAGAAGTCAGGCCTGCAAAGGAAAATCTCTGTAATTGACCTGAGAGAGGTAGAGCTACCACAGTGCCCTCTCCATTATAATGACAGATTTTAAGACAGGAAAGGGTGGTTCTGATTATCTGGCCTGAAATTAGCTGGGTGGGATGTTAGATAGCTGTGCTCCTGTAGTGGCAGCTCTTGATTGCTAAGCAATGAATCACATGGCTCGGACACAATGCAATCTATCACTGATTAGGGGAGCATTTAGGCAAGACAATCAAACTTCCACACTGTGTTTTCTTTTTTGTTCCAAATTTACTGACACATGACAGTTGAAATTTGGAGTTGAAATCAACCTATATATATGCATGTATGTGTGCGTGTGTGCGTATTGATTCACACATCCCTGTTTACACTGCAGCATTATTTTTTGTGTGTTGCATTTCCTTTTCCATGTTATGCTTGTAATTATAACTGTTTAGTGTGCTGAGCTGTCAACTGGCCTTGAACTTAGAAAGAATGAATTGAATTGATCCTGCCATTGTTCCATCACAAGTTCTTGGACTCACGTGATCTTGTTTATTTTGGTCTTGTCCTAATGACTACAATAAGAATTCAAGAAATAGCTCTAAATTTGTACTTGTTTGTGTCATGGGCTAGATTTGATCAATTTCTGTCAATTTCTCTAGTTGTATGTCCTTAATTTTATATTCAAATATACAACAATGTTACATTCGTCTTTCACCAGCCATTGCCACATTGCTTAGCTTACTATTACACTGAAATCAAGAATGAAGCTCACAACGGTCCAAAATAGTTTGAAAGTGCTAAACTTAAGATATAAATGGAACTACAGTCACCAACAGTCACAATTTCATGGAGTGGACATGACTTTAATAAAGATGTTTATCCATAGATTAGGTGTCTTAATGTCATACCTTTAGATAGATAGATAGATAGATAGATAGATAGATAGATAGATAGATAGATAGATAGATAGATAGATAGAT
>JANRMT010062800.1:13924866-13984710 GCA_026402145.1 Polypterus bichir lapradei | reverse complement strand
AAAAAAAAAAAAAAAAAACAAAGCTAACCTTTACAAGTATCATAAATTACACCGGCCGTTACAGACTGAAATCAAATGTATGTTTTTATTCTAACATAGTAAGACTAAAAGCAGTCTACTTCTCAAAACAGAGTGGTGCAGGATTGAACTCACGACCTTTTGATTCCCAGTTGGCAGCTGATTCTATTGCGCCACAGAGGCAGTCATAAAAAATGGGTGTCAATGTCGCATGTTAAGGCGGCTTTTTGTTTCTGCAGTTATATTTTTGTGTTAGATTTGTACCTTTTGTGAAAGTATTTCTTGAATACTTCAGGCTTCATACATTATATAGTTTATGCCTACATTTTGTCATCTACTAGTAGAATATAAAAAAGTTTCTGTTTTAACAATGTGTTTACACAGATTACTGTAGAAACGGAACAGACATGAAATGTGTGTGTTCCAAACAACGATCTATTATTTCAACTCTAAAACTCCACTTCACTCCCAGAAAATCAATCAAGGCATGAGCTGAGAGAAGTTTGTGCACGTTCTCAGTCGGTGGGGGGATGGAATAGCCGGCTGCTTGCAGCCTGATTTTTATCAGCACATTTAGATGGCAAAAGACGCGGGTGGAGAGCTGTGAACGATTTTAAGAAGCAATTTAAGGTGGGACGGATTTACAAGTTTTTTCGTAGGCTCTGGTAATTCTAGTGTTAAGGCTCTGGATGTTGTAGGACTGTCTTGGTTGACACGTCTCTGCAACATCGCATGGACATCGGGGACAGTGCCTCTGGATTGGCAGACCGGGGTGGTGGTCCCCCTCTTTAAAAATGGGGACCGTAGGGTGTGTTCCAACTACAGAGGGATCACACTCCTCAGCCTCCCTGGAAAAGTCTATTTGGGGGTTCTGGAGAGGAGTGTCCATCGGATAGTCGAACCTCGGATTCAGGAGGAACAGTGTGGTTTTCGTCCTGGTCGCGGAACAGTGGACCAGCTCTACACCCTTAGCAGAATCCTGGAGGGTGCATGGGAGTTTGCCCAACCAGTCTACATGTGTTTTGTGGACTTGGAAAAGGCGTTCGACCGTGTCCCTCGGGGAATCCTGTGGGGGGTGCTCCGGGAGTACAGGGTACCAGACCCCCTGATAAGGGCTGTTCGGTCCCTGTACAACTGGTGTCAGAGCTTGGTCCGCATTGCCGGCAGTAAGTCGAGCCCGTTTCCAGTGAGAGTTGGACTACGCCAGGGCTGCCCTTTGTCACCGATTCTGTTCATAACTTTTATGGACAGAATTTCTAGGCGCAGCCAGGGTGTTGAAGGGGTCCGGTTTGGTGGACTCAGGATTGGGTCACTGCTTTTTGCAGATGATGTTGTCCTGTTTGCTTCATCAGGCCGTGATCTTCAGCTCTCTCTGGAGCGGTTCGCAGCTGAGTGTGAAGCGGCTGGGATGAGAATCAGCACCTCCAAATCCGAGACCATGGTCCTCAGCAGGAAAAGGGTGGAGTGCCCTCTCAGGGTTGGGGGAGAGATCCTGCCCCAAGTGGAGGAGTTCAAGTATCTCGGGGTCTTGTTCACGAGTGAGGGAAGAATGGACCGTGAGATTGACAGGCGGATCGGTGCGGCATCCGCAGTGATGCGGGCTCTGCATCGGTCTGTCGTGGTGAATAAAGAGCTGAGCCGTAAGGCAAAGTTCTCAATTTACCAGTCGATCTATGTTCCTAGCCTCACCTATGGTCATGAGCTATGGGTAGTGACTGAAAGAACGAGATCGCGAATACAAGCGGCTGAAATGAGTTTCCTCCGCAGGGTGTCTGGGCTTTCCCTTAAAGATAGCGTGAGAAGCTCAGTCATCCGGGAGGGGCTCAGAGTAGAGCCGCTGCTCCTCCGCATCAAGAGGAGTTAGATGAGGTGGCTCGGGCATCTGATCAGGATGCCTCCTGGACGCCTCCCTGGTGAAGTGTTCCGGGCACGTCCAACTGGGAGGAGGCCCCGGGGAAGACCCAGGACACGCTGGAGGGACTATGTCTCCCGGCTGGCTTGGGAACGCCTTGGGATTCTCCCGGAAGAGCTGGAAGAAGTGGTCAGGGAGAGGAAAGTCTGGGCATCTCTGCTCAAGCTGCTGCCCCCGCGACCTGACCCCGGATAAGCGGAAGAGGATGGATGGATGGATGATTGGATGACTTGGGTGAGTACTTATGCGATCCATCATTTTGTGTTTTATATTTGTAATTATTTAGAATACTTTGCAGGGACATGTTTTCACTTCAAAATTAAAAAGTTTTTTTATGTTGATCAATGTCAAAAAAGACAAACATATACAAAAATATGATTCCATGTTGTATAATAATCATACAATCATATAATTCATTTGGCTGAATAGGTTTTAAATGCTGTATCTATCTATTGATCTATCTACAGTATCTCATATGCCTGACAAATTAATTTATTCAAGGCATATGCATTTTGTTAATGTAAACAATAAGTATTTGAGTTATTGTGGCATACAAGGCACCAGGCGCAATTGCTGCAAAGGCTGATCATTTCATTTACAGTAATTTCTGTTTCTGTGAGTGGGCAGAAAGTCGGGTATTATTAGTGTGTGAGTCACCTCTTTTTGATTGCTGCATACCTGAATTTTACAAATTTGAATTTTATATAAAATGGTTAAACAATATAAACCTTTAAATTTCTCATTACTTCTTCAATTTATTATAGCATCCTCTAGTGATGTAGTCAGGCAAATTTCAAAGGACATTTTAAAAAAGGGCTGTCAATCTTTTAATGTACATGGAGAGAAAAAAAAAGTGGCACAAAGTGATTTAATCCTTTAAAATCCCATTACTCATTGAACGTTTCGAGTTCTGTATATGTGGACATGTGCCATGTTTGTCAGTTAATTTGATTTAGTCTCCTCATTAAGGGTGTCTTTAACACAAAGAAGATCAGCAATTTATCTCTGCTTAGGTCATAAATAGAAATAAAAGATGATCGGACTGTTAGGCTGCTTTCTCTTCATGACTCACAATTTGTATGCTTAAGGATATGACCTTTACTACAAGATAGTTTTGTGTACGTACATGGCAGCATCTACTTACTAATTTATTTATTTATTTTTACGGTGTGAATAGATGGCTCCAGGGCTTCTGCAGTTGTTAATCAAGTAACTTCAAGAAAAAAAAATTAAAAGGTGTTGTTGCCATTTATTCCATCAAGGGCACATTTTGTTTTTTAAAAAGCTCTCCATGGTGGAATTCTATGAATACAAATTATTTAAAGTTTTTTGCATTTAGTCACTCATTTGTCTATCTTCCACATGTTCTTTCTTCAGTGCAGGGCAGTGCTCTGACAGTGCTATCACTTATATTAAAATCCCTTTGATAATATCAATTTCAGGATGCTTTTTTACAGAGTATGCAGCATTTAAGTATTGTCAGAATATAGAGTAAAGTATCTTTTTCAGACATTAAATATATTGCAGTACATTTTTTTGGTTACTAAGTCTCTTTTCCTTTTGTTCAATCTAATTGCATTCAGTATGTTCTAATGGGATTGTATTGAAAGCTTGACACATCAAGAGAACTTAGGATTCAGAAAGTATGAAGAAACCTTTACCAATGGAGAACCACTGAGTAAGGTTAGGAAGTTTTAGCTTTGAGATTAGGGACATAAGTCCCGAATTCTCTTAGCAGTTCAAGACCGGTGTTTGCACTCTCCACCTGCCCACCTGACCCCAATTGACACCTCACCTTTATATGGACGCATGGACAGTTTCTTCTTTAGACTGGTATCCGTCCTCATTAATCTTCGCTTGTCCTTCCATCCTTTGACTATTAGGTTATTATCGTAAATTTGAGTTTAGTGAATACCTGTTTTGGGTATCTTGGTTCTGTTCTAAGGTTAGGATTAGGGTAGGGATTGCCTGCAACCAATATATTGCTGAGACTAACAAAGAAGAAACCAACAGAAAATAGGCGTGTGCAGCCAGTTAGAATATATTATATGTAAAAATGCATTTAACCAATGTGACTAGCTGCCTTAGGCCGGAGTTATACTTCACGAGACGCGACGCATGCTGCAGAGGACGCTCCTGCTATGCAAGCGTTGTAGTGTTTATACTTGCGCGCGTACTTTACGTAAATCTGGAGGAATCCACCAGGTGGCAGTGCGAGATATTATCACGGTGAGAACATGTTCGGCTTCTCTGTGTTGTGAATTGCCTAAAACACCTATTAAATTCCGATAACACCTTACCGCAATATCTCTGAAAAGGATATTTATTGATTAAATCCATAAATCCAGGGATGTGTCCATTCCAGCAAGCATTGGGCACGACTGAGAAACAATCCCTGGACAAGGTCTCCGCTCATCGCAAGGTGAATACAAGCACTCGCATACACTAGCGTCATTTTAGCGGCACCAAATCCCCAAATCTGCATATCTTTGGAAGGAAACCGGAGCACAGTGTGGATTACAAGCAGGATATACCAGCAACATAACTCCCTGTGAGACAGCAGTGCTATCGCTCCGCCGCCGTGTCACCCCCATGTGTGTAATTATTCCCCCAATGTGTGTAATTATTAACAGTATTCATTATTTAAACAAAATTATATGTAAAATATAACATACACACTTTAATGCATTTAATCATGAAAGTGATATCAAGTACAAATCTAAAGATTCTAAATGTGCAGAGAGTTGAAATATCATACATTTAATTTTTCTGTGTGGTGATATATTGCTGCTTGCCGCAGCTGTCAGGTCCAAGAAGCTTGTAGCGATTAAAAACTGGGATGACGTTTACAACCGTCAACTTTAATGATAAAGTAAACTACGAGGTTAAAGTGGGCAATTTGAGATTAAAGCCGAAATTTCCACTTTAATTACAAAATACACGTTTTCACCATGTCCTTTATTTTTTTCTCAGTGGCTCAAATACAGCGATATACATTATGTTGCTGTTGTTAAGTTGCAAAAAAAAAAAAAAAAACATGGCACAAAGATGTTATGTGAGACTTTTAAAATGCATCGTGTCATTACAATCGGGAATATGCGACGCTTGAATATAAAATCACATCGAACCATTCACCAAACAGCAAAGCACGCACATCGATCCCCGTAGGATCTGCATAGAGGCTTTCTGTCACATGTAGATAGTAAACAGAGACTCTGACGTCACATTCCGACTTTTAGCACACTGCGCCCCCCGACTTTTTTCTGGTACTGCAACTTGCGCACGCGTCGCGTGAATTTCTGAGGACCTGCTCAGAGGACGCATGAAATGAACGCTGGGGACGCGTGGCAGCCATGATGCGGGCGCGTACGCGTTCTGAGCGTGAAGTATAAATGAGCCCTTATACACCATTCTGTTCAGAGAGACTATAGCACCCTGTGGCTCAGAAATTGCAATAATGGCCATTGAAAATGAATAGACAGATGGATGACTTTTACAGAATCAGAGTGAGCTAATTTCCGCCACATAATGTATAAGTATGCACATGCACAGAACTTCACATGAAGATGCTCTTTATGCATTATAATATATGATAGTGAGAAAAGACTGGCAAACATATTCTCTCTGCAATATACATCAAAGATATCCCAGCGTTTCCATGGTATTTCTTCCCCAAGCTGAAAAGATTTATTTTCTCCATTTATTAACACAGATGATAGCTCTTGGCAATCAAACTGGTTTACCAATACTAATCTCTCTTAAGAGAGAGCAAGACAGACCACAGCTCCCTGTAGCCCATTTAAATAACACACACACACTTTGCAGATCAGCCCTATCCATCTATTCGTTTTTTTCTTAATTGCCTGTTTCAGGTTTTTATTACAATATTTGATAAAATCAGTCATTTTAAATGTTGTAATTACTCGCACAGAATGGCAAAGATCATTTTAAAAGCATTAACGTTTTTATGATCTTGTGGCTTGGGCTGCAGGAGACTAATTTCAGAGATGGTGCAATAATGGATTTAAAAATGGTGCCTTGTAACTGTGCTTAATGCCCATTAGTATTACTACCTAAGAATCTATCAGCCTGAAGATGATATTTTTTCCCCTTGGATTAAAAGGAGATGAGAAACATTTTAATGAAACCCCAGTGTGAAAAATGATGTAAACTTCAAATGGCTCTCTGTAGATATGATTCTGCCAATTTAACAGGAGAGGACAGACTTTTTTTATGCGGCATTCACAAAATGTTTAGGTGCTGCTTAACTCTTGAAAGTGAAAGGCTGAGCTAATACCAGTCATTTAAAAATCATTATACCAAACATCTGTTATAAAAAATGTACATTACCTGCAACAGCAGATATGAAACAAGAAAATGTTCAATGTGATTGGTTTTTCAAACTTGACATCATGTGCTTAAGAAGGTTTATATGGAGTGATTAACCCCTTTATATATTCACTGCATTACAGCTATGCTGTATTCACTTATTCATTGTCCTGGGATTTCATTTGGGGGACGCTCATACAGATAAAAAAAATCAATACACACATAAATTATGAGTGCAACAGTAATCATCATTCTCAACACCCTAAACAGGCCTCAAGTTCAAGTTCAGAGTTCAAGTGCCAGAGACTTACATGGAACAGATAGGCGAATGAATAGGTCTCCAGGGACCTGATGCTGCGGCATCAGCTCCAGCCGAGAGCGAAAGTGGGAACGAAACTGCAAGTGAGTCGGGAGAACTCGTTGGTTCCAGAAGGTTCATTGGACCTAAGCGTGGTCTTACTATCAGCGCTGTGAACTACCGCCACAAGTCAGTAGCAGCGACTCTAACCTGGCTTGCTACTCTGTCTGCAGACCACGAAGAAGAATGTATGCTAGAAAAAAACTGAAAAAAAAATACAGGAAAATGCAAGTAAGTTTCAGAATAAATTTAGAGCACTTGGTGCTCAGCTTGAAGACGTTAAGCAAAATGTTCACAACTCGTATCGAAATAGTTGGCATCTGCCTACTGATGAAAAAGCAACAGCTGCAAAATCCAAATGCAAAGTGCTTGGAGACAGACTAACTACACTGGAGGACGGACACAAAAGGAATAATATCAGAATCAAAGGTCTCCTTGAACACTGTGAAAGTCATAGCTGAACTATTCTCTAAAATAATTGGAGAGGACTTTAAATCAGACAATGAGATATCAGAAGCTTAAAGACTGAAATGAAAGATTATTTTTGAAAATAACCACTGTGGTCTATGGCCGGCCTGTCATCACGGCCAATACCCCCAGGCCGCCAGATGGAGCTCTCCCTGCAGCATTGAGGTGCCCCGGATGCCAGCAGGGAATCATGGACTATGGAGTTTTCCCTTACAAACCTGCTGGATACCCCAGGGGCCAACAGAGGACACTGCAGGGAGGCATAGAGAGTCACATGTGCCCTATAACCCAGAAGTGCGTCATAGGCAGAGCGACAGCAGAAGTGACGTACTTCCGGGATGAAGAAAAGGACTTTTTATCTGACCCGGAAGTGATAAGGATCACATGAACTGGGGATTGGAACACTTCTGGGTCAGGGACTATGTTTAACACCATTCCCTGGGTTTATTCGTTTGGGACTGAGATTTAAGATTATATTCTAGGTTTATAGTATTTGGACTGTAATGCCAATAGAGATCTCTACTTTAATCCGTCTACACTGCTGCTTGTTTTTTTTTGGATATGCTCTGTCTCCAGGCATGTCAGAGGACTGGGACTTCATAAAGTGTGGTCTAGCCTCATATGGGGAGGCAAAATGGGGGGCTGGGGAGAGAGAAAGAGAGCAAGTTACTTCTGATCTATTGTTTTTACATCCACAATTGTAGGTGCCAACAAAATAGTAGGTTTCATTTCCTCTTGGGATTAATAAAGTATCTATCTATCTATAACTCCTGGCAAAACTGGGAATTAAGGTTAAAACTATCTTATGTAATAATGTACTATTTTAATTTAAGACTATATAATGTCAACAAAAGTTCAGAAGCCATGTCTCTATGACCAAACAGTGAGTTTTGTGAGCAAGGAAGGTCAAATGTCTCAATCACGAATTAAAGAGAAAAGGGTATTCTCTCACCTAACAAGTGCCAAGATAATATTTTTACAGGAGACTCACTTAATCAGCAAGGATCAGTTTTGGTTGCAAAGAGATAGGACTGGCCAAATATTCCACTCCAGCTATAGAAAGAAAACTAGAGGTGTGGGACTCTTAATACATAGAACAATTTCATTTGTGGTATCAGATATGGTATCTGATTCTGAAGGGCGCTATTTGATTGTTATGGGCAATTTATTTAATTGTAAAGTAATTTTGATAAATATCTAATCACCCAATGTGAATGACAGAGACTTCATCCAAAATGTATGAACACTCATAAAATTATAATAGCTCAACACTTTAACTGTGTTTTAAATCCAGACCTGGATAAGTCTTCTGCAACAAAGGCGACAACATCTAACAATGCAAAATCAGTTCCACAGTTTGTAATTGATCATAACTTATCAGACCCTATCGAGATTTCTAAATCCAAATTTAAGAACATATTCCTTCTTCTCACCAGCACATCACTGTTCCTCAAGAATTGTTTATTTCTTTATAGATAACAATACAATGCCCCCCTGATCATGGACTCAAACTATCCCCACATACTCATCTCGCAGCTGGTGTCTTAATCTCCTGTTATTAGCGGTCAAGAACTGTACAGAATTATATCCAAGCAAATTGAATTTTTTAGAGAGAAATGCATCCTCAGAGGCATTTTTAAGAGGACAGATTATGTCATATTTCTCCTACATAAATAAATCTGAAACCAAGAAGGCATCAGAGATAATCTGTGAAATTAACAGAATAGATCAAAAGCAAGCCAAGTTTCCAAATGAGGCACTTTAAAGGGAAAGACAGGCTTTGCAACCAGAACTCAACCTCTTAACAGCAAAAGAAATAGAACAGCCCCTTTTTGAAATTGCAACATCATTACTCTGAATTCGGAGAGAAGGCTAATAAGATCTTAGCTCAACAAATCCACAAGCAGAAGTTTGCAATGCAATACCTGTAATTACCAACACAGACTGAGATAAAATCAATGACTATAAAAATATAACGCACACATTTAGAGACTACTATAAGTCCTTACATCCTACTCAGTTTAAAGAAGACAAGACACAATCTAATGCGTTTTTCGATGCATTATAGATACCACAGCTAGATACTGTCAGTGCAGAGGAATTGGATAAACCTTTGACACTCTCAGTATTAGTAGATGCTATAAACTCACTTCAGAGTGGGAAAGTAGCTGGTCCGGATGGCTACCCTGCTAAATGCCATAAAAAAAATTAAATTGACTAAGCAACCCTTTTATTAGCAACATTTATAGAAACCAGAGACATCCGAGATAGAGGGGATTATCAGAAAAGGATTTGAACAGAAAATATAATTATATGCAGATGATATGATACTATTTATATCAGATCCACAGAATTATGAGCTTGCAGTCCTAACAGCACTAGCAGAATTTCAAAAGATATCTGGACTCATAATTAATTTGGATGAAAGTGTTCTTTTTCCAGTGAACTCCCTAGCACACAACATTACATTGAACACCTTCTCTTTATCACTGTAGATCAGTTTAAATACCGAGGAGTAAACATCACAAGTACATATAAAGCTTTTCAACAAAATGTTGCTGTCTGCATGGAAAAACTTAAGACGTTCATAGACGGTCTACCCTCCAACTCACTTTAGCAGGGAGAATTAACACTGCCAAGATGATGCACTACATTTGCATCCTATGAACAATTACACTCCAAATTTAGCTTCCCATCAACACAATTTTTTAGCTATTTCCAAATTAGAAATCTGCCCAATTTTCCTTACCTCCCACCTACTTCTATTCCAGAAGAAATATTGATCAGTCTTGAAGACTCAGACAGCATTTCTATAATATATAAAAACATTTTAATGTCCCTTCCTTTCAAAGATCCCGGAGTAGAGTGGGAAAAGGATTTCTTACTCAACATTTTAGAAAAGGAGTAGAAGGCAGCCATGCATAGAATTCACTTGAGCTCCATATGTGCAAAGCATTCAATTATTCAACTTAAAATCTTATATTGAGCACATCTATCTTGTTTAAAATTGTCTGAAATATTTCCAAGGCAAGATCCAACCTGCACACGTTGCAATCGAGCTCCAGCCTCATTGGGCCACATGTTTTGGGCATGCACCAAATTAATATCATTCTGGACCTTTAAATCTTTAAATGCCTTTCAGAGAGCCTTGGTACCACAATCCCTCCTAATCCACTAACAGCTGTGTTTGGTGTTCTTCCAGATGGGCTTAAAGTAGAGAAGGACAAACAAACTGTAATTGCCTTTACCTCGCTACTAGTATACAGACTTATCTTGCTCAACTGGAAGAATCCTAGTCCATGTCTTTTAAGTCAGTGGATAACTGATGTAATATACTATTTGAAATTGGAAAAATTCAAATTCTCACTTAGAGGATCTGTTTAAAACTTTTTTAAAAACCTGGCAGGATGTAATCAATAACATTTTAGAATAAGCATTTATATCATGGGAAAAAGGATTCTCCTTCTTTTCTACTCTTAAAGTTTTAATCTGTCTGTTAGCCTTGCTCTCTTTCTCTTGGGTGGGGGCTGAAGTGAATTTAGTTTTGTTAAGTTTGTTTGCATTAAATTAAAAAAAAAAAACATTGTTTTCAATTCTATCTATGTTAGTAAGGACAAAGTCTTGGTATTCATAAATGAAAAAAAGAGTGAAAAGTGGATACAAGGAATGTCATAGATCCGATCTTTAAGGCTTTACCTTTGAAAACAGAAGGGTAGAGTGATTTAGCAGAGAGGAGATGGAATCATGTGATTTTAGGAGCAGTACAAATCACTTTCTACTCGCTTTTCACACAGTAACATACAAAGCACTTTCAGTAATCTGTTGCAACACCAGGGAATGGGACAGAGAAGAACTGGGGCACCTCCACAGTGAACCCTGTTTAATTGAGCAACAAAAAAGTGATAACTTGAGTTTTCAAGTTTAAACATCCACAGCTAGTTTATGCAAAGTGACAGGTTGTCTCCATATATCCAGCAGGGGGCACACTAGAGTAGTCATACTAGAAACAATATATCCCTTCCAGCAACCATGGTGGAGATATTAAGACAAGGAAATTATGGTAAAAAATGAAGGATATATATGCCTGTTTGCCTCATTGTGTAACGCACTACACAATGAAAATGTAATCGTGTTTGTAAACAGAATTGCTTGCATTAAAACAGTGGGACTCCCTGAAAAAAATTACATTTAGTCTTTGGGCAAACCTTAGCTTCTTGAAAGAAAAGATTCCACTGTTTTCAGCCTCAAAATCCTTTTTATGTGTTAAAATAGATTTAAAAAGCTGACACACAAATCAAAATAACACATTTATTATACGTTCTTTTACATCTCTGCCAACAGTATACCCTCTCTGGTCCATTGATTAACGACCTCTTTCAGTGGTTGGCAGTTTATTTATTGTAGTATCCAGAAAAGGGTCGGTTTCTGAGGTTTTTGTAGAACTGTTAAGGAAAGGGGAGCAGGTATTAGCAACGACGACCCCTACTGGTATGGAGCCGTGCTGCATACCTTATTAGAATCTTGAAGGTGTCCTGTAACTGCTCAAGCCTGACACGATAGAAAAGAGCATTTGGTTTAATGGTTCTACAAGAATGTTAAGGTATTCTAGAAAAAAATGCTAAAAAATATATATTTTGACATTAGACATTCTAGAATGATATGCATAGCAGATGTGACCATTTGGAAAGAACCTGCAGATGAAATGCAGCTATTTGTGTGCAAAGGGTAAGGGTCATTCTGCAGGGCACCATGCTTAGAGTGGCAGAGTTAAGAGGCTGATTTAAGTTGGTTTCAGAGTGTTGTGTTATTTCATGTTTTATTTGTTATAGTGTGGCTATTGCTGGAACTCATATGTGTCATGTATCACTCATCACTCAGGGACTGTCTCCTGTTTACCGATCTTAGATTTTGGATCATTATCAGTACTATTACGGCAACACCTTATTTAGTAACATAATAAAAATTACTAATATCAGATTACGATGTTTCAAGAGAAATGATTAATCCCATAAATTCCTATTTTTTTCCATACACAGAGAAAATTGCACTGCAAATGAAAGTCCAAACAGGCAATTAAGTTTTAGGGATTGCTGGCAGTTTTATAATCTTAGTAAGCAGAATGAAAAATTAGGCTTAAATATTAGTCTTGACTGAACTCTGTCCAACAGTTTGAAGTCAAAAGCTTTGGACTCTACTCAGTCTTTAAAAACTAATTTGTGTAGCGTGAGGGAATGACATTTTATGAATAAAGAGTTTAAGAACGAGTGCCAATATTTTTATTTTCAGGTGATTAGTGTAGTTTTAGATATAAAGAAATCCACTTAATTTAAAATAAGCGTAAAAAGTGTTAGCTTTGAGAGGTACAACAAATAGACATGGGTTATTCATTTTTTTAGCTAATAATTCTTCAAGTCTGGGGTTAGAAATCTTGTAGACTAAAAATATCTAAATTGTTAACCTTCTTAAAAATTGAATCAAATTATATTTAATAGTGTTGTTAAAAGCACAAGATTTAAAGAATGCTTTTGCTACATTACAGCATATCCATCCGTCCATTATCTGTCCTAATTTTGTACAGTGCAGAGTTCAGGGAGTAGCAGTCCATTGTAGCAGCAGTTGTTGTGATGCAGGAACCAACCCTGGATGAAGTGGCAGTCCGTCATGGGACACACTCATACACATCCTCATGTGACGATGTGGGTTCGCTCCATGCTCCTGTCTGGCTTCTGGGAGCCCTCGAACCCGACACCGTCGATAATGTCACCAATGAGCTGAACAGTGAGGCACAACAATGAAGCAAGGGGATGGTGCAAAAAGTGCCAAGTGCTTTTATTTAAAACCAACAACAAAAAGAAAGTGTTCAAATAATGCAGTGCTTTAAATCTTCATTAAATGAATCTATACTAATAAAAGGCAAAGCCCTCACTGACTGACTCACTCACCGACTCATCACTAATTCTCCAACTTTAGAGAAGCAAATTAGAATATAAAAAGCATGTGTCATCATTTCTATTACGATATCACAGAAACAAAAATTCTGATCAAGATACAAAATCAAATATTGCATTCCAGTTTATTGTCAGAACAATGTAATATAAATGAATATACAGTAGTATTAAATGCAAGACAAATTACACCTATTTCCCCTAATAGGATGTATAATGTTAAGAACTGTACATATTTCTAATCAATTGGCAGTACTGCCACCTAATTCTTAATTTCAGTGAAGAATTACACTGTGTCAAAAGTCATGTCCTTATCCAGGTATCAGTTACTTTTTGCCTGACGCCATCCTCTATATGACACTCTTAAACGAATCAATGAAATTGATCTGACTTTAATTTAGAATTGAGCTTAAAGGAAAGGGGAAACAACAGTTGTTTTCTCATAAATAATGTCGGTTTTATTTGTAATCTGCACAAAGATCAGCAATAGCCAATCCCTGTTTCTTTAGGTTTTTCTTGTATATTGTTTCAAGAAAATATTATACTCTATAAGTTCCACATTTGTTTAAGTCATTCACATGAGGTGAGTGATGAAATGCATAGGGGTCCATGGCAATGTGTGGTTTATAAAATGTGTTAGGCTCAGTGGGTGTGGGTAATGCTGTGGCATAGCTGTGAGTCCTCAGGGTGTTTAATGGTGAAATTGGCTAATTGCATTCACATGCAGATGTGATTTCTTCGAGCAGTTTCCCCATTGACACTCTGTGGGTGAATTCGAGGCACCTGCCCCCTCAATTTGTTAAAAGGAGTGTGAGGTGGTTAGATTGGGAGGGGGAGCCTGGAGAAGGTGTTGGAAGTATGGGCCAGCACAGGGGAAGGAAGGCAGATGGTTGTTGGCCCCATGAAGGGTTAGGCTTAGGTTTAGGGGTAGGGTTATAGGACGATGGAGATTCAGCTCCTAGTGCCCCAGTGAGTACTGCCTAAGGTGTCTGGGACTAGAGGGGGGGAGAGAGATGGCAGCTTTTGTTATCTTTCAGAGTTTTTAGTATGAAGATAAACTTAAAAATATCAAGGAGGGTGTAACAAGAGTGATGATAAATATATATAATATCAAACAGCAATCTCCTTAGGTTGACACATGGTTTGAGAAACACTGGTCTAGGGTACATGTCAAACAGATTCATATTTAGAAGTAATTTGAGGTATGTTGTTCAGATCTCTGATAATGTTTTTCATTTATTGGCATATTTATAAAGTCAATTTTCCTAAGTACATGGTCATAGGGAGCAGGAGGATAACTTCTTAACGTCAGACGGGATGCCAGTCTGTAACATGGCACTGTCATTCTGATCGAACCAATTTACATGTTCTAACGTATGCAGTGGTTTCTGTTTTGGAGGTAAGAGGAACCCAGAGTGCCTCAAGGAAACCTGCACAAACACTGCTTTATCAAGTTATCAGAACACTTATTGAATGAATGAATATTGAATTGAATTGAATGATCTTTATTGTCATTGTCACAGGTACAACGAAATTGGAAGATGTCTCTGGTCAGTGCATTATCACATATATAAAAAAAAAAAAAACGAGTAGAATACAAAACAAACATTAAACTTATGACATGCACCTTACATTAAAAGGTACCAACTTTTAGTTTATATTTTAAATGAGGAAATAGGAAAAAATGTCAAACCAGCTATATGCCTGTTACCTGTAACCTCTCACCTGTCTCACTATTTATACCATACCCTGTTTATTCATTACCATGAACCCCTATCATAGACTGCCTTTATTTTTAATCCTTTATTTCAACCAAGTTCACCAACAATTGAGGGCTTTACAAGAGTGTCCACTCATGCCATTGATCCCCTTTGCCAGAAATGGAATGAACACTGTAGCCTCTCAAAACACTAGTGTCAATTCAGAAAGAGGACTTGCCTTTATGCTTTCCAATAAAAATGATATTATTTGCATCCAAACCAATAGCAGCAAATATAAATGATACAAAAATCATACAACCTTGGTGATGCTAAATTAGCCCCTGATGCGTGTGTCTGTGTGTTCACCCTGCAATAGACTGGCGCTCTGTTCAGGGATTGGTCCTGCCTTGTGCCCAATGCTTGCTGGGATGGACTCCAGCTTCCCCATAAACCTTGCTCCGAATAAGCAGGTTACAAAAATAGATAGATGAGTATAAAATAGGGAGCAATCCTACATTTACTTGTACTTAAATATAATTACCATCTGATACTTCCAACTTCTACTGATGTAGTTTGCTTTTGGGCAAATTTTACTTTTATCTGAGTATAGAGTCATGCACCAATGTATGGCAGACCGACTTGAGGCCATTAGTACTTATGACCAATCCATCCATCCATTATCCAACCCCAATGCCCCCTGTAATTGTTTTTTTTTTTTTTTCACTAATTAACGGGTGGGAATAATAGATGAGGGCGGCACGTTGGAGCTGTGGTAGCGCTGCTGCCTCGCAGTTAGGAGGCCCAGGTTCGCTTCCCGGGTCCTCCCTGTGTGGAGTTTGCATGTTCTCCCCGTGTCTGCGTGGGTTTCCTCCCACAGTCCAAAGACATGCAAGTTAGGTGCATTGGCGATTCTAAATTGTCCCTAGTGTATGCTTGGTGTGTGTGTGTGTGTGCGCGTGCCTTGTGGTGGCCTGGCGCCCTGCCCGGGGTTTGTTTCCTACCTTGCACCCTGCGTTGGCTGGGATTGGCTCCAGCAGACCCCCGTGACCCTGTAGTTAGGATATAGTGGGTTGGATAATGGATGGAATAATAGATGAGCTGGAACTTTCCTTTTCTTCAATCCAACTACACTGTGCAAGCTTCTCCCCTAGTGAGCAATCGACTGATTGCTGTGAAACACCAGTGCATGAAGAGTGAGTGGTTCCCCCATGGAGCATTGGGAGCACAGTTGTGTGGCACTTTTAAACTGCTGTGTGGGAAGAGGACTGAGCGGCATGATAATAGCAGCAGTTCAAAGGTGTTGCATGGTACCCTGAATAAATGTGGCCGAGACTTGAATATCGGTTTGTGCCACTCACTACCAGCAGTTAAAGTACAGTATGTGTACCTGTGACCCAAACCAAACGGACAGAGCCTCAGTTGCAATGACCTGTACATTTTTGTGACCGACATATGGCCAAATGGCTGGTCCCAAATGGAGCCATAGATTGTGGCACGACTGTTCAATGCTGATAATAATTGTGTTAACTTGTTGTACTCTGGACTTTTTCCTCAAATCACTACCTGCTTTAAACATACTGTGTACTGTCTAATGTGTTTCTGGTTTTTTTTTTTTTTTACTTAATGCACGTGAAGCCATTTTTAATTTAAATTTCATAATATTGTGACGTGTTTATCTTCTTTATTACATGGAATGGAAAATGGAATTCTGTTTTGATGCCAAGCTAATCTGAAAGATACGTTGGCCTCTCAGTATAAGGCACTGTATATTACATTTCTCATTCTTTATTTCTACATTGTTTTACTACACAGTAATAAAATATCACATTGTGTTTTAAGCTGGAAAATACAAATTTCTTTATCGACTGATGACCAGTCATATTTTTAAGTACACTTTTTTATCTAAAAGCCAATTCAATCAGGTGCTGTTGTTTACTGAATGGTGAATCATTGCACTGAGATTTTCTGCTTACCTCTGGAAGAAATGCAAACATAAATCCCAAAAGCATTTCTTTAGGACATTTTAACAGTTATCTGAATCATTTATTAATGTGCATTATAATAATATGCTAAAATTATTATACTTGTGGCATCAAAGGCAGGAAAAAATACAGATATAGCAGTTATTTATTTTTAGGATTGATCCAATGTTATTTTCTTTCAAATAATATTTTCACTAAATCCCATAATTGGAACTTATGCTGGACTTGCATCCTGTTCAAGTTTCGTTCCTGCCTTATACCCAGTGTTGCCAAGAGGGACTGCAGTGCCAAGTGAATTAATTGGTTTTTATACTGGTATCAGGTTACAAGCAATAAGTAACATCAAAATAGCTGTTTCTAATTCTGGTTATTGAAAATAACATTAATTTTGGAAGTCATTTATTTTAATTGAGGAGTTTAACAAGAAAATAATTTTTGCATTCTTACCCTTAAGTATCTTTTAACACGTGATTTGATCCTGCTTATCCAGCTGAAAACCTCAGCCTATTATGGCATGAACCATGAAGAACCAGCCTGGGCACCATTCCTTTCCAGTGCATGTGCCCGCTAACAAAAACCGCACCAATTCAGAGTCACCAAAAATCTTAAGCTGCATGTCTTTGGGATATGAGAGACCGACAAAAGTACTCTCACAGACAGCAGGAGGATGTGCAGACTTGCCAGTGCCAGTGACTGAAATTGGCAAGCAGCAGTGCTGACCACTGCATCACTGTGCCAGTCCCTTTTCTTAAGTAATGAGCTGCTAAACTGTGTTGCAGAATTTTATATGAAGTTATGTGCTTGTACTGTATGTTATATTATATTTCAACTTTCAAGAACAGTAGCATGGAAGGGATTCATTAATTACTTGAAATTTCTTTTTGAAAGTCATTTATGCCCAGTCACATCTTTCAAAGAGAAAAAGTATGAATATATATTGACTGATAACAGATATATTCACGGTTTCAATGGCATACGCTTTAAATGGTCAATCTTTGTTCTCACAGTTATTAACAGCTAAAGGGAACCAAAAAAGAAATATTGATAGAGCCAACCAGTGACAATCCCCAAATGAATTTTTATAGAATACCATTAACAACTTTTAAATTTAGCCGAGTTAACATTTTGCCTGAGAAAAAGATCACAATTGATTTTCACTTTACATTCAGAATCTGATTAGCGTAGCTGTCATTAATGAATGGAATTTCCAAAACCAAATTCTCAATTGATTCATATGGATTTTACTAAATGAATAGCTTAATCATTTTTTCTAGGCTATGACTTAATATAATTGAAGAAGAGCATTTGAAAAATGAAAAATGAAATAGGATTGGTGTTTAATAGACGTGCTCTTGGAGTGTTAAATTATGCAGTGGACTTTTAAAAAATTATATTCGGAAATTTACTTTAAGCTAAAGAATAAGTTTTAATATAACCTGATTCAGACATCTAGATATGCATACCCAGAAATAAAGTTTACAGTATGTTATTTTGTAATACATGCTTTAATGATAAAAGTGGTTTACAATGGGACAGTTTTGCCTTATTGACGCCGAGCCCTGGTTTAGATTCCAAGCCTGGTCACAACATAAAGCTTACCCTTTCTTCCAATGTTCATTCTATTGACAATCATTGAGGTGTTTCTACACCTTGTCTGGAGTCCATCTGTTGTCAGTTCAATTGATTGAACATGATTAATAAAGGTACACACTTCTATGTAGAAGGTCCCACAGATAACAATGTGCATCGCAGCAAAATCAAACTATGAGGTCAAGGGAATTACTTGCAGAGTTAGGAGACAGGATTATGTCAAGGCACAGATCTGGAGAAGACTAAATAAAACTGTTGCAGCCTTGAAGGTTCTCAAAAGCGCAATTTGCAGTGGCGTACATTAGGGTGCGTGGTTGTGCACATTTTTATTAATAAAAATGTTGTGGCTCAGACTCCTTGTGGTGTGCGTTTTTGTGCGTCTACGGGATATATTGCTGAGCAAGAAATGCATGGAATGCTATAAACTGCGTTTCGTGTTTCTGCTGTCGATTTCTTGTTTTTAGCATTAAAGAGGACCGTGTGCAGATTGTTCATGGGTTTGTTTGCTATTCTGACGCCTGACTTGACCAGAATGCGCGCTGCCAACCATGCAGTTCTAGCCCAGCGGTATACATAGGACAAACATCAAAAAGAATTGTAACACGTATACAGTAATCCCTCGCTATATCGCGCTTCGACTTTCGCGGCTTCACTCTATCGCGGATTTTAAATGTAAGCATATCTAAATATATATCATGGATTTTTTGCTGGTTCGCGGATTTCTGCGGACAATGGGTCTTTTAAATTATGGTACATGCTTCCTCAGTTTGTTTGCCCAGTTGATTTCATACAAGGGACGCTATTGGCAGATGGCTTAGAAGCTACCCAATCAGAGCATGTATTACATATTAACTAAAACTCCTCAATGCTATAAGATATGCTTCCTGCGCGGTGCTCGATTGTTTGCTTGTGTCTGCCTCTATCTCACCCTCTCTGACATTCTCTGCGCCTGACGGAGGGAGTGTGAGCAGAGGTGCTGTTTCCACAGAAGCTGTTTGCTTAAAAGATACTGATGCTCCTCTAAAAAATGCCGCTTTATTGCGGTGCTCGGCATATTTAAAAGCACAAAAGCACACGTATTGATTTTTTGATTGTTTGCTTTAATCTCGCGCTCTCTCTCTGACGTTCTCTGCGCCTGACGGAGGAGATTTGAGCAGAGGGGCTGTTTCAACAGAGGCTGTTTGCTTAGAAGATACTGACGCTCCTCTGAAAAATGCCGCTTTACTTAAAAGCACACGTATTGATTTTTTGATTGTTTGCTTTTCTTTGCGAGCGCTCGCTCTCTCTCTTAAATTCTCTGCTCCTGATGCAGAGACTTATTTGAAGAAAAGATATATTTGCATTCTTTTAATTGTGAGAAAGAACTGTCATCTCTGTCTTGTCATGGAGCACAGTTTAAACTTTTGACTAAAGGGTGTTATTTCATGTCTAGAGGGCTCTAATAATGTGAACAGTGTGGGAGAGTTTATAAGGGCTTAAAATATATAAAAATAACCATACAAACATATGGTTTCTACTTCGCGGATTTTCACCTATCGCGGGGGGGTCTGGAATGCAACCCCCGCGATGGAGGAGGGATTACTGTACATGAACATCGCAACACCGTCAGAAGAAAGGACTCACGATCACTGATCTATACGCATACTAAATTAACAGGACATACGTTTAACTGGGACAATGTACAAGTAAGACTTAAGGCCAGTACGAAAAGTGCCAGAGAGCTGGCCGAATTTTGTCCATCAAATGAGAACGCCATCAACAGACATTTGGACATAAATCCAGGACATGCAAACTTAAGAAGAACATGTTCATAATAAATAAAACTTTACAACCAATACCCCCCTCCTGATCACACTGACTTAGACTCAGGTTTGACGCCTGCCTTTTGCCCAACACCTTCTTTCTATAAACATATTACAGGTTAAAAAAATGAACTGATAATAAGAAAAATATAAATTTTTATGAGAATATTGTATAATGAAACATCCTATTGTATACTGTAACTGTATTTTTGTATTTTTTAATAAGGATGAAATAAAGTATTAATCCTTTCTTACTTTAAATGATGAACCTAAACAAAAGTGAACTTAGGCAGTGGTTAATTCTCAAAAAGGTGTCATAAAATGAAGCCACAAATTTAATGTAAGGTAACAGATCTGGCCAAAAATAAGAAGGAGATGCAATAAGAAGGACAGACATTTATCTTTTTAGTGTATTACTCTAAGTATGATTTAAAAGACATTTACATGATTAAAAGCCGCCAAGGTAATAAAAACATACAGTATTCTGCAATATATTTCACTGGTCTTCAAAACATTTAAGATACAATTTAATTTCAAGTTAAAGTTCATTAATGTCTTTGACTTATTTCCAGGGAATAAAAACTAATTCATAAAAGGTTTTTAATATATTATTTTTTAACCTAAATCAAACTCAGCATATGTAAGTAAGTGATTTATTAAGCTGTGCAGTTTGCACATTAACTGATAAGAAAATTTTATGAAACATTTATTGAGTATTTTTTAAAAATTATTTAAAATTGAAAACCCCAAGGCCTAGGTTCAAATTCTGGTCTGTGTACAAACTACTTGGGATTTAAATGTTCTCCCAATATCTCAGTAGGCTTACATCCAGATATTCCAGTTTTCTTCCCTCATTCTTAAGTCAAACATCCCGGGTTAACTAACTGCTTGAAACTGGTCTGGTACAAGTGAGTGAGGGTGTGCGTCTGTATGCCACTGAGGGAAAGGAGCTGCATGGATAGGCACAGGAAGCGTATGACTTGAATCTGGATTAACAAGTTGAAAGTTAAACGAATGAATGGAAAAAGTCAGCACTTGAATGGACTGGTGCCTCATTTATTTGTGGAATAAATCAGATACAAATTAGGAAGCAGAATAAAGCTTATACATTTTTTTTCCTTAACATTTAATTTCTAGCATTTTTATAATGATTAATGATTAATCAAAATAAAACGGAGTGTCATTAAGGACAATGCTGCTCATCATCTCTCTGACACACTAACACTGAGGACTTTGAGCCAACAAATTATTCATAATCAAGAAATGCTACTGGGGTTCCGTTATACCAACAGCAATACACCTGCATAATGCCTCACTGTGACTGGGCCTGACAATTTTTGTGCTTTTTAGTCATTCTGGTGTGTGTTCAGACCACAGTGCTTGTGTATGTATTTATTTATGTATCTTTTATGTATGTATTTATTTTAAAAGCTTCTGTAAAAAACAAGATTTCCTCCCAGGGACAAATAAAGTTCTATCTATCTATCTATTGCAGGTGCCACATGAGCTGGACGGGCATCCCAGCCAGAAGAGGGAACGGTTCTTTAGCCGGACGGGTAGCTCCTAACATGAAGCTAGGCATCCCAGCCAGGGAGGAGAAGGGGATCAGACCCAGAAGGAAAGACCAGAAGGGATGAACAGGCAGCCCACTGAAAAAGGAAGATGTCATTATGGGCTTTTTATTCCCCCAGCATGCTAGATGGCAGCAGCCATGGATAGCAGTGCCCAGCAGGAAGCCAGCAGGGCATTCCAGGAGATGTACTCTGGGAGAGCAGCCCTGCTGGGGTGACTGGGTACCACAAGAGGGTGCTGCAGGAAGACAAACTTCCTGCTACAGTATAATGGAAATTCACATGACCCAGAAGTGCTTCCTTTGGGCAGTGGCACTGGCACGGGAAGTACTCTTGGGTTCTTAATAAAAGGTACTGCACTCCCTTACCCAGGCAAGTTGGAGCTGGGAGGACGTAGGGCAACACTCAACTGGAGGAGGGCAGTCTATCTATCTATCATATAGTGCCTTTCACATCTATCTATCTATCATATAGAGCCTTTCATGTCTATCTATCTATCAAATGGGGCCTACTTGTGTGAGGTCACCTTTAAAAAAAAACATATTCTGAAAATGAATACCAATTTTAGCAATCTACACTGAACGAAATAAAAAATAAAAACATCATTCCATTTACTATTTTTATCTACTAAATACAGTTTATTGATCATCTTTGCAAGCTTAGTGAGCACATCACAGAGTAATGTCAGGTTATTATTATTCATCATTGCTTGTTTTTCCCAGTACCTCCTGTTTTCACTCAGCATGGGCCAGTCAATCAAATTAACAAGGTTGTTGGGCTGCTCATTGGGCTGATGGGAATGGTCTTGCTTTTCTCTGTCTCTTTGACTGGACTGTAGCAGATTTGAAATAGATGGATGAATGAACATCTTATTGAAAGACACTATGAGGATTCTTTTTCACATTTTTTTTTAAAGCTTACCCTTTACAACCCAACAAGCATAGCTTTTATTTTGATTCAAAGCATTGCTGATGGTGGGGCTTTCTCATTTTATTTGATACAATTTTTACCTACAAATGAACAATATTTCAGAAATTAGAAATGTGATATCCCATAGAATTCAAAAAATGAAATCTTTTTAATTGACAACTTAATTTGATTTGCATTGTCTGCTCAGTAATGAGTGGTTAAATGTATGCACAGTTGTTTGTGGTATTAATCACTTTACTACTGAACTGTAATCCTTTCTTCTGAATAATATTATTAGCTGTTCTAATGTATATTGCTATGCACTGATAGATCAAACTCATTCTAGAAGAAAGGCCAAGAAGTGTGGCATAGTGGTTTGTAGCTCTGCCACATAGGGGTGGGTCATTCATTTTCATATAGTATGTCCAGTTTGTCGATTGTTAAATGTTATTAACAACACTGGTAGCTCAGATCATGGTTTGTAAATATGGGGTCCGTGTCTTCAAACAGGTTTGCATGAATGCGGAAGGGCTTGTGGGATTTGTAGCTTGTAGTTGTAAGCACTGTACATATAAAACCAGAACAGAAGGAAGTGGTGGGAGTTTTTGACTTTTCCATTTTACACCAACCTCATCATTGGCAGCACCCAAAAACCCTTTATGAACTGAACAGTCATGGCAGAGGAGGATTTTCCACGAACATTGAATACAGGGATGGTGGTGCGTACCTTTTTTCCTATTCCTGTCTGCAGTTACTTCTTGTGAAGCTGCACACCTCAGAAGATAATTCACCTTCTTGCCTCTGGTGGTAGGACTGTGTTTATTATCCACTTTTATAGTTTACAAACGAGGATTACTAAATCACATCTGTCCTTCTGTTAGCCGTTGTTTGCATTTCAGCGTCCAATCTCATCACTTTCAGTAAAGACTTTTTTGGGACTATGGGTTTTTTTTGTGGTGTTCATTTTGTATTATTGTCATTTCCTTTCTTTGCTGAATTGTAAATAGTTATAAATAAATATATATAAAATATATATATTACCAGCTAAACACAATTTTAAGAACAAACTAGTTTACAGTAGGCTAAACCAATATGTCCGAAGTGCATGAGGATGAATCGCTTTGGCCTGGTCTAAACTAGTTTGGCCTGCAATCGCACTTTCCTCTATAGCAGGGGTTCTTAAACTCGGTCCTGGGGGACCCCCTGTGGCTGCAGGTTTTTGTTCCCACCAGATTCCTAATCAGTGACAACACCTGATAGCACTGATCTCATTTAATTAGCTGGTTTTATTTATATTTTATTCTACATTCAGAAAATCACAGCAGCATGATTTTTACATTTATAAGAAACATTTCTTATAAATATTTCTGTTTTTGCTATGAATTTAAATGCTTAACTCTCTTTTTATTATATCTCACCCTTTCTCTGTGCAGTTTGCTCCCTTCATTGAATCTTAATAATGACAATTAAAAACAAGCAGAGCAGAAACCCAAGCAAACAACACTCGATCGTGAAAGGCTGCAACTACTTTAGTGTCAGCCCCACACAGTAGTAAATAACGGATTAATTAAACAATAAGAACACCTAGAATGACAATCAAGATGAAAAAACTGTTAAAAAGAAACAAATACATATAACT
Source organism: Polypterus bichir lapradei (assembly GCA_026402145.1). Classification (NCBI taxonomy): domain Eukaryota; kingdom Metazoa; phylum Chordata; class Cladistia; order Polypteriformes; family Polypteridae; genus Polypterus; species Polypterus bichir. The sequence goes on along the minus strand of JANRMT010062800.1, from coordinate 13,960,487 downwards.
GCTTAGTACATTTTACTACTTTTTTTTTTTTTTTACCAAACTTAGTTTTCTAATTTGTATATTTTTCCCCAAAACAGGGAATCTGGGAAACAACAGTTCACTTAATTAGCACAGGAGTCCAATTAAAAACAGAGGCTGGTTGGAACAAAAACCTGCAGCCACAGGGGTCCCCCAGGACCGAGTTTAAGAACCCCTGCTCTATAGCACTGGTGGGCAAAGTTGTTCCTGGAGGGCCGCAGCAGCTGGAGGTTGTTTATTCCAACCTAATTGCTTAATAAGAAGCCCTTATTGCTCAAGTAACACTTTTGCTTTATTTTAGTTGTCTCACTTATTCAGATTTTGAACCTTTATTGCTAATTTTAGTCTTAAACTAAGATACAAATGAGAAAAGAGACTAGCGGTTCTCCATTTAGCTTGATTCCATTTACACATGTGTGGATTTATTTTGCACTATTTGGTTTAATTAAATACTTGGAAGGAAATTGAGGAGAAAAAAGCGAAGGACTGAGAATTACTCATCCGTTTCAGGCTTGAAATCATTTGGATGCTATCCTTAGAAAGGAAGAAAAAAATCTAGGATATGAGAATGACCTGACATGGCAGAGTTAAAGCACAAGCAAGCCATGAAATTAAATTATCGGCAAGGATTGTTTTCTAATTAAGTAACTGGGTTGGAACACCACTGTGGCCTTCCAGGACTGACTTTGCCCACCCCTGCTCTATGGGGTAAACCAGTTTGGCCTAGTGCTCCTGTAGTTAAGAATATGTCATTGAAATTGAAGGCTACCTCCTCAGCTCTCTTGGATCTCAACAGACGAAGCAAAACAAATTTTGACAAATGTACTTGATAGACTTTATACTTATTATCTAGTTGTGTGTGGAAGTCGATCAGATCGACTTGGTAGCAACTGTTCATTTCTGTGTGCAGAACTGGCTTGGAAACCAACCACCTTTTCTTTTGCTGACATACTTCGTAAACAGACAAAAAGAGGCATATCATTTCCTTTGTGACAAGTTTCAGCCAACATTCTATCACAACTACCATGACCCACCGCTACATGAGCTGCATAGGTGACCATCTTATAGTTTATCAGCTGATAGTATTTAATATTTTTATTACCTTCATTTCGTGCAACAAGGTCTTTTATGCCTCTGATTTCCAGTACATTAAACCTTTTTAACCTTCTTTGTTTTAGGCTTTTTCAGCTTCCTCCAACTCTTGTATAACTTCTAAATATTTGTCTTTTGTAAGCACATTAAAATCAGTCAATTTTTTACTTTTGCTTTTCAAAATCTCCATCAAGAATCTCACTCTCCACTCCCTTTGATATCTTTGTCTAATAGTCAAACCCTCATCACAAAAAACAAAAAGAATAAAATGAGCGAAACAATCATGCAAGAATAAAACTAATAAAATGCACGCAACTAAACATGCAAGAACAAAACACATAAAACACTCTAACATTCTGCAAATTTATGACTCACTGTGGAATGGCAGCGGTGAATGGCGGAACGTGGGGATGTGGGTGGTGTGGGTGGTGATTCTCTGAATTTGCAGGATCAGACATATTTAATGCTAAAAATCACACAAATCAATTCTGACTAGGCCAAATTGGTTTATCCTATAAAGAAAAGTGCGACTGCAGGTCAATCTATTTTAGAGTTGGACAAATCAACTTGTCCTGGGACCTCTACATTGATTTCAGGATAATCTAGTTTGGACTAGGCCAAATCGATTCATCCTATTACACTTTGGACAAACTGGCTTGGCCTAGTCTAAACTAGTTTGTCCTAAAATCAGGTTTGGCTGGTAACACATTTTTATATATATCGTCACACACGAGCGCATGGGGAGCAGCTTAAAGACCCGACGCGCGTCGTGACAACTCATGCCAGGAGACAAAGGCGGGGTACTAACCTCTCTCTCTCTCTCTCTTCCCGTAGAAAAGACAAAGCACCACCGCCATAATCCTACCCGGACAAGCAAGACAACCACACTTCTGGGTTCCTTTCTTCCCTCTGGTACCCCACTGATGACGTCCATTAACCATCCACCATCATGCCTTCCCAGCATTCCACGTTGCTAATTTCTGGTCCTCCTCTTTAAACGGTCTGTCCACCCACTATATTTTGTCTTATGATTTCGTGGAAATTGACCTTTTTTTGTTACAGTATACGGGTCTCAAAACCCCAACCCTTGATCTGTTTATTTGTGTTTATTACAATATATATATATATATAGTTATTTATTTTTTGCTTATCTATTTTGACATTTTTCTGGTGTATATTGTTACTATTTGGGGTCGAAAATACTGTATAGCTTAGGTGTTGGCCTAATTCCATCCATCCATCCATTATACAAGCATAGCGGCTTCATCACTACGCAAATCTTTTGGAAACCTCTGAGGTTATGAGTTCAAATCCCTCTACTAGCCCTGTGTGACCAAGTCGCTTCATCTGTCTGTGTGGCAGTTGGGAAAACAAAAATAACGTAGCCAATTGTATCTCAAATGTCATAATTCATCTCAGATAAAGGCATCGGTTCAATGATAAGTACAAAATACGAAGTCTTGATAGGGATTGAAACAAGGCTGGAAAGAGATCTCCCAAAATACAACATGCTTTTCAAATCAAATTCTAAATTTTATCTCAGTTGTATCTCATGTCTCCTTTTTTTTATAAAGCTATTCCTCCTAAGGAATTTCTGGAGAAACACCTGTGACAAAGATGATTCTTACATGAAACATAAATGAGGAAGTCTTATGAGCTATCAAAGATCAACCTTTGGGCAATAAAGATTTCCCTTGGGATGTCATTTTAAAATAACCTAAAATTTATATTTGAAAAAATCAATTTGTTTTAATAATTGCAACAAAATAATCCCAGTTGCTTTTCTTCTCTTGCAACTTATTTAAAAATAATAATACCATTTACAGAGGAGTGTTTATGCAATTTAGCTTTAACTCTGAATGTGTTTCCATCTTTAAAGAAGAAAATGAAAATGTACCCAAGGTTGCAGTGTCCAACAGTATCTGGTGTTCTGTTAAACAAGAAAAAGGCTTGCACAATGCATTTATTATGTTAATCAGCATATAACAATGTGCTAACAGTAGTGCAGTATGGATGAATAACGGGTTATAAAATAAGTAAACACTGAGGTACTGAAGTCCCTTTTCATCAATGATATGGCTATTGATCAAAAGCACTAACAAGGAGAAATAATTACAGCCATTGAGGTTATGAGAGCTCTGCATTAGAGTCTGCATCAACACATTCATTAAGGATATCCTGCTGAGTTTAATGGGTTTATGAGTAATAACAGTCTAAAAATGTATTCTGGTTTGCATAAATGAAGTGCACTGCTACCACAGAATGAACATCCACTTCTCCATCTTTACAGCCATGCATTCATTTTTATAATCACATACCCAGTTTAGTGCCTCAAGGAAACTAGTACCCATAAGTAAACATTTCCTTACTAAATAAAAATTTAAATTTTTACTCCACAAATGTAACTGGATTTCCTTAGCTTGGGCTGCAACACCACCTCGTATGGAGGGCAGAAAGCAATCCCTGTAAAAGTCGAGCTTAACTTGTGACTGCAACGGCTTCTCTTCTTCAGAGCGGGCTTGTTCCATTTGAGCCCGGCTACAAAAAAAACAAAGATTTGTTCACTTTTTTTGTATGCCTGTACACATGAAAGCACACATTCTGAAATTGATATTTCTAATTGTACAGTAGGTGCTTTTGCTTTAAGCAAAGAGCTACACTTGCAGACAATCATGTCAATGTCTCCAGTATGTTTACAATGCCCTCCTTAAGAAGTAACACAACAAAGTGAAAATTGTCCTTTCGTATGCATTTACAATTTGAGAATGAAAGATGTAAATTATACATAATTTCTGAAAGTCATTCATATGTCTCTGTATAAAAGGCGATAAGAAGTTTATCTGTCTGGCATGTGTAGCCAAGCATAATATTGTCTGGCAACAGCAAGTGGCTGGCGTAAGATCGTAAATCGTGCATTGTATGTTAGTGCATCACATCATCCACAACAGGGATGGAATGTTCGATGGCTGACAAAGAAAGAAAACAAGACGCATAAAGAAAGAGGGATGTAAGGCATCTGCGGAAGGAACTGAAGTTCAAAAATCCAAAACACAATCGAAACAGATGGACTTACCTTATTACTATTAAGCCCACGAGTTTCTTGATATTTGGCAGTCAATTGTGGTGTAGTTGTTAACACTTTGGTCTCAGACTGTGAGGTTATGGGTTCAGATTTCACTGCTGATTCTGTTTGACCATGAACAAGCAACTTCACCTGCCTGTGATCCAATTGGAAAAACGTAAATAATGTAACTGAGTTTATCTCAAATGCTATAAATCGTCCTTGAATAAAGGCGATCAATAATATCTCTTTTTTTATACAACATGCTTTAACATTTAATGTGTGTACTAACCCACCCTTGAAAAGCTTCACAAATCTTGAATAAATGAATATTATTATTGAATAAATCCATCCATCCATTACCCAACCCGGTATATCCTAACTACAGGGTCACGGGGGTCTGCTGGAGCCAATCCCAGCCAACACAGGGCGCAAGGCAGGAAACAAACCCCGGGCAGGGCGCCAGTCCACCGCAATATTGAATAAATGAATATTATTATTAATACAAATGACAAGATTACAAGATGCACAAAAAAAAGAATAAAAATGTTAATGTTTTCAAGTTTGCAATAGGATGGCCATATGAAGGATTTTTGTGTTATTCTCCTTAATTTTTATCCATATTCTCTATGCAACAGTTTGAAAGTTCTACATTCACTGGGCACATTTTTTAAAATAAATAATTCTGAAGAATCTTAAAGCATGACATATTTTGTTTCCTCTGTAGTTTCAAGCAACTAAGATCTACACATCTGGAAGATTCAGACCTTGAAACTTCACCAATGCTAGGGGTAAGAAACAGAATGAATTATCAAGCATTTTGAACAAAGATAATCCTCTGCTTTGACATAAGGCAGCTCACTGGTCTGCAGTGACATCTCCCACTTCTATGAGCTACACTTTGTTCATTTTATGAGTAAAGAAACAGGAATCCAACAAGTCAACAGCACTGACAATTATATGAGTGCAGGATATTCATCTCTGAATGGAAAATACTTGTAAGATGGCATTTTTTGTTTATTGAAGACATTGTCATGACCTGCTGTTTATGGTTATTTTGAAGTCTTTTTCAAAATGTTTTGCTTGTTTGTTTCATTAAAATTAATTTTTATTATTTCTCTAATGAAAATATTCCAGTACAAGATTCTGTGAAAGCATTTGCCTCACCTGCGGTGGGTTGGCACCCTGCCCAGGACTGGATTCCTGCCTTGTGCCCAGTGTTGGCTGGGATTGGCTCCAGCAGACCCCCGTGACCCTGTGTTCGGATTCAGCGGGTTGGAAAATGGATGGATGGACAGCATTTGCCTCACCATGGCTGTGCATGCATTAAATGATTACGTGTTAGATTATGTGTTAGATTTTTCCTTATGTTTGATAGTTCTGGTATCGTCTATTCTTGCATTTTGCCTTGAGAGTTGTCGCAGCTCTGTACGCCTACACTCGGTGAGGAGTGCTGTGCAAGAACAAAGTATTTTATGCTGTTGTATTTCTGACCATGATAGATTGGCCATCTAGCTGTACGAGTTTTAGACAACTGGAGGGCTGTCAGAAACGGGGCCTGTTAAAACCCTTGGAGGAATTCCTTTTTTTGATTTTGGGCTAAACAAGAAATAAACTGTTGTTACGCAGTTTTGACAGCTCAGTGTTAGGTCTTTAATTTCTGTCTTTCTGCTACCCTTCATGCTCTTGGGTACATCTAACCTCTCACTCTCTTTCCTTTAAATAATGTTTTCGCCTTGGCCACTATTGCAGCTAAACTGCTAATTGCCATTAGATGGAAACTCTGCGGCCAGCTATCATTTCAGCACTGATGTTCTTCTTTTCTAAACCTGATACTGTTGGAGACACCAAGAATCAACAACTCTCCTTTCTTTTATGATCAGTTTTTGAGAAGAAAAACAAAAGAAACTACTCTGATGACATAAAATATGATTTTGGTTTAGATTCTCATTTGTTTCTAGAATTTTCTCTCTCTCTTGCTCTTATTTGAGACAGTTGGCTTTTTCTTGTCCAAAACTGGATACTTTCTCTCATGCATTTCCGCACATCGGGCAACAAGCAGCCGCCAACGAAGTCGATCCTCAGCGATAATATTCATATTTTGCCAAATGATGTCAATATTCTCGAGGTCTTCATGCAGGGTTCTTCCCCAGGTGATCTTTGGTCATCCAATATTCCTTTTTCCCCCCAGGGGAACCCAGTACATCGCAATCTTCTGGTGCCGATTTTCTTCGATTTTCAAAACTGGAGGGGAGGAGTTTTATCAGTTTGTTAAAAAAACTCATAATATTGAATATATGACTAATTAAATAATATGTAGCTTTTATGTGAATAAAATATGTAAACAAGAGTGTATAGCTCATAAACAACAGGTAATATTATATCAGTTGTGTATTTAACAGCAGTTTCACATTGTAAATACATTTTGTTAATTGCCTCACTGAAACAACTTTTTCACCTACAGGGTGGTCCAGATCTAATTATGCAGATCCACATCGCCTGGATGACTTTGATTTATGTGGGGACGATTCCAGTTCAGCACAAAGACGATTCTTCATGTCGTCAGTTGGCACACTTCTCGATGGTCCGGGATTTTTCGGGTGATTGTCTGTGTAATGGCAGCATGGTGGCGCAGCTGCCTCGCAGTTAGGAGACCCCGGTTCGCTTCCCGGGTCCTCCCTGCGTGGAGTTTACATGTCCTCCCCGTGTCTGCGTGGGTTTCCTCCCACAGTCCAAAGACATGCAGGTTAGGTGGATTGGCGATTCTAAATTGGCCCTAGTGTGTGCTTGGTGTGTGGATGTGTTTGTGTGTGTCCTGCGGTGGGTTGGCACCCTGCCCGGGATTGGTTCCTGCCTTGTGCCCTTTGTTGGCTGGGATTGGCTCCAGCAGACCCCCGTGACCCTGTGTTCGGATTCAGCGGGTTGGATAATGGATGGATGGATGTCTGTGTAATAAACTTAATAAGTTATAGCGTAATGAAAATTGCATAATTAGATCTAGACCACCCTATAGTGGTTAGAGGTCAGTTTTTTGCACCTTATCCAGGTTCTGCAGGGACACAGGAGGAAGCTTGTTTGAAGTCTTCATAATGGCGGAAAACTGGCTGAAGTCGAAGAAAAGGTGAATGGCTGTAAGCCGTAGCCCTTGAAGCATGTAACTTATCACGGGTGAGTATTGTGGAGTGTGTATGCAGCTCAAGGTTGTGTGGACTATGGCCGGCAGTTTATCCCAGCCAAGATCCCCAAGCCGCCAGATGGAGCCCTCCCTGCAACGTGGAGATGCCCCGAATTCCAGCAGGTCATCATGGACTTTGGAGTTTTAATACACAGCCCTGCTGGATAACGTCAGGGCCACCAGGGGACGTTGCAGGAAGGCACAGAGATGTTTATTTTCCACACAGCCCAGAAGTACATCCCAGTCACATGGTTGAAAGAAATAAAGTGCTTCCGGGCTGACGAAGAAAAGAAGTTTTCACCTGACCCGGAAGTGCTTGATAGTCACATGGACTGAGGGGTCAGAAGCACTTCCTGGTCAAGGACTATTCAAAGGACTGTGGGAGATCCCAGGGTTGAGCTGAGTCGGGAGGAAGGGTGGCAACGTGTCTGGGAGTGGAGGATTATTGATTATTGTAGTGATTATTGCTTATTTATGAGTATTGTGGAGTGGAGGGTGCTTGGTGCACATTATTATTATAAAATAAAGTCATATTGGACTGTTATCTGGTGTCTGGCGTCTGATCAGAGGGTTCAAGGGAGCGATAGCGCCCCCTATCTGTCACAGTTGATAGGCTAAGGTTTTTGTGTAGGGGCGTTTCTTGTCCACTAATTACAAAACAAGAGTTATACAAGGCTTTTTGTGAAATACATACAGGGTAAAAGTAATTCTTGATCCAACTTTTCCACGTTACAACAGTTAATCTATTCTGTCATGACATTATTATTTTGTTTTTGTTCTTACATTAGTTGAGTTTATCAATTAAACAATGACCACAAAGGCTTGAAAACAACTAAAGAAAATACTTTCTGTCTCTCTCACTCTCTCTTTTTTGCAAGAAGAATACAATTTTGTTAAGAATTTCAAGTTCATTTCATGACTATGTTTCTTCTTTTGCCCCATTAGAAAACCTGTCTCAATATATACAGACCCCTGATTGTCTGTAGGTTTTAGTTTATGGTCGACATATTTCAACAATTCTCTCTCTCCTACAGTTTTACAGATAAATGTGCCTAGAGGCATTCAGAGATGTTCGAGGTGATCTGCTTTGGAGCAACTGCTAGGTAAATGCATCAGGCAGTAGGACGGTGGACGGCCAGTTGTCAGCCTATAATGTAGGAAAATGCAGCAATTCCACCCTGAGCTGTGCTGTTTGGTTACCTTATTATTATTTCTGTTCTCAAAAAAGGAATATTGCAGGGTTTGCTCTTGAATTGCTGTCTTGCTCTCCTGGTCTGCCATACAGATAGATGCCCATTATATTTTTCAAAAAGCATCATCCTGTTTATTTGACAGTTTTTAAAATAAAGCGAAGGCAGGGCGTCCGTCTGAAATCAGCAGCGTAAACAGCAACATCTACTGAAGCAAAGTGGAACTGTAAACTGCTAAAGGTCAAACACCATGGAGCTTCAAAGAGGCAACGTAAGCGGTCCACTTGAAAAAGGCTACAGTTCACTCTTGAATTAACTGCCGCATTTCAAAGTGAGACGTCCAGCCTTCTTCTAACTTCTACATTTGAAAGAGAGCAAAAGAACAAAGAAAAAAATTACAGGAGCTAAAAATGAGCTTCAGATCAGATACAGCACATTTGTTCGTAACGGTGAAAACCACTGGATCATTTTATTTGACAAGAATACTAGAGTTTCTCTCTTACATGCACATATTCTTTGAATACATAATCATCTAGTTGAATTACAGTAGTCTGCTTAGCTTTATGGGGAAATTGTGCTTCATTGAGAGACCGGCTCACATATTCAAACAGGGAAGAGAAATGAATCTCATTCTGAAGCACATTTGCAATTCAGTTTAGCTGGGCATGGAAAGACAATTCTTAGCACAGTGGGTTTTCTTTCAGTTTCTAAAGTACGTACTTTTTAACCAACAATTAGAAAGTCTCCCTGGAGTAATTACTAGAGAGGCCAGGCACCCACCGTATAACATCTGAATAGCAGCAGTGAACAGAGACTCTGGGTGAAGGCGGCAGGTACATCTCAATTCTGTTGAACTCTTTTGTAAGTCGCTTTGGAGAAAAGCACCTGCCTATCAAATCAGTGTAAATGTTGATATGGTATGGAGAGAAATGTCATTAAGAAGGAATCACTCTTTGTTAGATTCTTAGTCATTTGTCTGGTAGCCTATGAATTTAATCTTTAAATATTATAAACGTTGATACATAATCTCCTCCACTCCAATTCCCCCAAAATGTTACTTGCCGTTTGTTTCTTTTTTTTTGCTTCTTTTTTTCTTATAAATGCTTTTAGCAAAAGAAACAAATGTAGAAACTACTGATGGAGAAAAAAACACTTAAAATGTAAATTAATAGCCATGTCTTATTCACCTGAAAAACTTCAGTAATGACTTATCAACTGAAGTGTTTATGCATTTAACTTCCCCTAGTTATTATACACCAATTTTTTTAAACTGCAGTATTTACTGAGACAATGGAGTGCAAAATTCTCTGTGTTTAAAAGCTTTCCAGTGAAATATTCTTAGTTAGAATGCTCTATATAACACTATATAATATACTGTAATAGTGACATCTCTTATGAATTCCAACACCACTGAACTCATCCAGTCCTAGCCTGGCAGGAATTCAAACTTTAGAGTGAAGAAGGTCATAGGCTGCATGAAGTTGTTTCACTAAATAATAAAATCTTTAAAAAAAACACAGAGCTATGCTGCATTTGGCAATGTGCTTTATATACATTCAGATTTATGGCATACAGTTTTGGCTATGCATGATGTACTACTGTGCATATTCATTTGTTCATCTCCTTGTATCCAAGCCAACTTGGCTGGGCTTAGCAGCTAATCCAGAAGAAGGACAGTGACTCCACACAGATGCTAACAGTGGGAGACATGAAACGAAGCCAAGAGCCAATCCTGACAGACACGAAGACTCTGCAACTATTGACATAACACTTCATAACTTTGGGGAGGCTTTGTCTATACATCATTTGCTTCATCATTTCTGGACTTGGTCAGATTTTCCTGTCCTTCCTAAAGAAAACTCAGTAGCAAATGAGCATTTGAATTTGCTGCTGCAAAACAGAGGAAGTTAAAAATATAGAGTTTTACTATTGTGAAGTTTATTAATTTGAAGATAAAACTGTAAGATAAAACACACATACATAAATAATTATACAAATGGATAACTTATAGGGTTTGGCTGGATTTGACCAAAAAGTGTCACATTCTGTTCATTGTCTTGAGTGCCTTGAAACCAAAAATCATGTGACTAATCTTCAAGAGATTTATCCCAGTTTTTTTTTCACAAAAAAATTGGGTTCACTAATAAAGTAAGAGATCTGAAATAAAAACATCATCTGCTTGTGAAAGGAGACCAGGTGAGGTCCAGAAATGCAGTGTAAGTAAAGTTTACACAGATGATGGGCACTTGCACAGTGTACTTACACTGGCATCATTTAGAGATGGATATGACAATGGAAGGGGCAGCAGGGAACTATCAGAGAACGCAGTAAATGGTACCAGGGAAGAAGAATCAGGTTGTGTTATTTTTGGCACCCTAATACCCATAAAAAGATGCAGGGGACATGAAGTCTGCAGAGCCCTTTAAGACAGAACTGAGGTCCAGAATTGCAGGGGGATCCATGGCCGCTAGGAGCAATTGTACGAGTTCCCTAAGCCATTTCTGATTTCAGAAGCCACAAAGTGTAGGGTATGGTAATTAACTGGAGGGAGGTAGTGAGACCAGAGCTAAGTGGAGACGAAAGTGAAAAACAGGGTATTATTATTTTAGAGCATATCAGTAGAAAGACTGATAGACACCCTCACCATAGTCAAAGGATTAAGTGTTATTTACAAAGCCTGATGGGCAGCAAGGTGTTTGTTATTTTTATTATGTTCGTACTTTGTTCTTTCCTTATTTAAACCCTTTTCTTTCCCTTATCTAAGGTGACCATCCGTCCCCGTTTTCCGGGGACAGTCCCTTTTTTTGGACAACCGTCCCCACTCAGAAACATGTCCCCATTTTGTCCCCGGTTACGGTTTCAGCTGGTTCACTTATTTGAATGTATCTCATCACCACGATAATTTGAACTCGGCACACGTGCGCAGTATTTTGACGGAGGTTATGCTTTACCGCATCCTGCAACTTTGGCGAGAAATCACGTGATAAGCTTTCGCTTTGTACTCTGTAGTGTTTAGAGTTCCTACTCGTGATTTGTAGAGTGTAGCCCCCCCCCCATGTCCTCGGATTGGCCCAAAAAATTCTGGTCACCTTACCTTATCAAACCATTTTTTTCTGAAATTTGGCTTCCCTAGAGTTATTCTGGATTCACAGTCTACTTATCAACATCCCCTTCTAGTCAAGCACTCATTTTTTGTATTGGGCTGTTTTCATTGTCTAAATCGGAGTAAGATGTTACTAGCAGTGAACGCATTGTGAAAGGACCGATGCTAAGGAATATGTACATAGTGTTATTATGGCTTACAAGAATTCAGAAAATGTTAGTCTTATTTTTAGAGTAGCAGATGACTTTCACCCTGTGATGAGGACGTTGTAATAATATTATGATAACATAATGCACATAGAAAAAACATATTTTAGAACAAATTATTGTATTATTGCAGGTGAAAACTAATACAGATAAAAATCTCAAAAGTTCTGGGCAACTTACTTTTACGAGTACAGGTATAGCCCGGAATGAAAGGGACAGGTTTGTAGAACTTATGACACCCCTTGCTGTAGGTTTGCACCATTAATCATATGTTAATCACAATTACAATTACTGTATGTCTGCCTCAGTACATGAATTGTGGAAAGTCACAATTACTGTATTCCAATTAGTACTCCTGATCTCTCGCAGATCGAACTCTCTCAGTTACAGACGGCTCTAAATAACAGCACGTAACAATGTGTTACTGCCAAAATACTTATTGAGCTTGTTATATATTTACATTTTTATATTTCATGTGTTTGTATTGTAAAATGATTGAACAGACACAGAAACAGATTTGGGGGCAGCCACCTGTATACTTGAATCAGGCTGCCAATATGAAAGATTGGTTCCAAATGACAGGTTTCAACAGACTTCAGTCCAACAACAGAACGACAATAATAAGCAAACATGGCGGTTTTAAAGCCAAGCATTGGGAAGTGATGTCATTGGGGCAGGAACCGAAAGTGACGTCATCTGGCTCGGAACCGGAAGTGCTGATGAACAAGAGGAAGGATTAGTGCACTCTGCCACCCCCTGGTCTGGCATGGAATTATCTGTTTGTGAGCCCTTCATCTGCCTCCCATGTACACGTGTCTGACACTATACTGTACATTTACAATAGAACTATCAGCTTGTGTTTGCATTAACTTCTCAACCATACATTACTGTCATTTAAGATTGTATTAATCGACTTTGATTTGCATACACTTGCAACATTTGTTTTCTTAAAAAAAAAAGTAATATTTCCATGTTTAACTTTTTACTATATTTTACATTTTTGAGTGGTGAGTTGTAGGGATATTTGGTTTTTCAGAAGTAACTTTTTTAAAAAAAAAAAAAAAAGCAGGAATGCTTGTGTTATATTTTTATTTTATAAATATTTGAATATCAGTGATTTACGGTATTACAACACAGTAACACAATTTTTTATAATTGTGCGGTATCTTTATTGAAAAAAAGAAACATTATCAAGCATAAAATTTTAAATTTTCTCAACTAACAATTTCATATTATCAATTTTTAAGTGGAAGTTCTTCTGTACTGTGTATAAACAGAATACAATACTGTATATGCAGCTGGCAAGACAAGGTGCATATTTCATTTTAATTTAAATTAATAATTTTATTTTAATATCAAAGACAATAATTTTCAATTACTAATTTTGTCATAATTGTGCATTCTTACCTTGCCCCTCCAGGAGGAAAACCTGGGCATGAATAGGGGCAGGACTCGAGAACTGTAATATGCCTGAATAGGACTGGCATGAAGTAGGGAGTTGGCTTATCCTATTGGTCCGGGAGGTATATCAAAGAAAATAAAGACAGAAGTAATCAAGACCACCCACATCTCTTTTTCACCAATTCTGAATCTTCACAAGACCATCTCTCTCTCAGCAGCCATATTGGCCATACGCAGATGGTGACCTAAAGAGAGCTGGCCAGAAAGAAGTTTATGTGCCACCAGAAATTACATTAAGTACTATGAGGTTGCATGGTTTGTTAACACTCACATACTTTGTTAAATATTTTTGGTATATTACTTATGGCAACTATTGGATAAAAGTGTAACTCTTTCTCCTGCCTGTTCTTTTACTTTGTCTGATTGCCTGGCGTTACAGATGTAAAAGGGAAGGGTGCAGTGTTGAACTTCACTACCTGGCATTGTGGTAACAGTATGGAATTTGAGACATTTTCTTAAGGTTTACATAATGAAAGAGTATAAAAGGGAAAGATACAGTCACCCTAGGACCCTAATACAACAAAACACATGCTAGTCAACTATTTGGTGCATCTTGAAAAGGTGCCGCTGTTGGGACAATTTCTGCCTCACTTATTGCGTTGTAACTGCTGCTGCAGAGGCACGTAGCAGACGTTCAGAAACCCCCTCTCAAACAGTTTTTCAAAGGGAAACAAACACACTCTTAAAGCTCTTCTTTGCGGGATCAGCTGCAGGCTTGCAGGCATGCTCCTCGCGGGGGGCTTTGAACATTGAAAAGACGAATCCGCAGCCATCCTGGCGTCTCACTCTCCTATCTCCGTCTCTCACTCCCCAGGCTCCCTCTGCTCCGGCCACTGCTTCCAAGCCACTGTACCCCTTAATGAAGACTTCCTTTCCTTTTGAGCAGTCAAGTTTGATAGCTGTTCCTTGTGACATCAGATTGCCTCTGAAAGAAACTTGTGTTTGTATTTCCCTGGACAGCAATAAAGATTCTACTCCTTGGAAAACCTGCTGTACTCTCCTGTGTAACTGTGTGACCCAAGCTTGATAGCGTGTATCTTTCCTTCCATTTAGAACATAAAAGTGTGGTCAGATAGGGATATTTACAACTATACTTTCTGACCCGTTATAACAATGCAGTGGAGGTCTTTGCATAGACTTATATTTAATCATCCTCCCATTCACATTTTACATGTATCTCCCTGCTTGAGCACAGAACCGTCATCACTTCTGCCTGGTCATTTCGGCAGCACTAAAATTACACCCTACACTGCTAAGAATTAAGTGCGGTCCCTTGGTGTTTTTTTCTAAGACAATGTCACATGGTCAAAAATCCTGACATATAAACTGCATACATTTTTGGACCTTTTATCACTTTTGTTTTTTTTTTTTGTCCTTTAACAATCATGCATAGTTGATGCTTCTGATGTGAACCTAAATTAGGATACTGTGCACTAAATTTTTTAAAACTTCACTGTAGCAAGCAAATGGTAACTGAATTTCTTTCATATTAATAACTGATTTTTGAATGTGTTTAAAATTGCCTTTTTAAGGTTCTTTTCAAAGTAGGTGATGCTTTTTCAGCTGCTTCACACCAACTGTTTCACGCTACTCTTTGTATAGTGTCTAGTGTAGCATAAGCATGTCCTGATCTCTGTGTCCTCTGTGGCCACTGTGTTGACAGATATTGATTTAAACTGCCGACTATAGCTTAAAAATAATAATTATGCAGTAACTGACTAAACAGAAATGTTCCTAAAGACTTGATTTATTTTGTCATCCTACAGCTCAACTACTCGAAACTCCTGCAGCACTAAACTTACATCCAGTGCCATAAAAAATTAAATCAAGATTCCAACAAATATGTCAAAAATGATTCTAAACTAAGCATACAATTATTTCCTAATAGTTCCTATGAATGATTTTTAAAACATTCGTAGGCATGAATAAATGTTCTTAAATATTTTCCACTCATGGCTTTTTATAAATCATAAATCATTTTAATCATGTGTGCATGTGAATGAGCATGTTATCCTCACCCAAAAACCCCATCAAATATCCGCATGTGGTAGGATATAATGCCATGTGAACAGCAAGAAATCCTACATGATTAACTCTGTTTAAATAAAAAGTAAATGTCAAGTTTGGAGCAAAAAGAAAACTTTTCTATAAATAAGATAGAGGTGTTTATATATATTACATGAAGAAGGTGCCAGAGCAAATATTGTACAGGAAAAAGGAAAAAATATTGCTTGGCTTGCTGTGATAGTGGCAGTCTAAACCAAAGCCAGGCAAGTAGGCAAGATTAGACTAAGAGTGGGCTGAGATACTCCCAAACCTATCTGCAGGTTGTCATGAAAAATCAATGGTCCAAGAAACCCAAGCACAGAGAGAGAACTTGTGCCTCTACTGGAATACTATGATTCTGTATAGTTGAACTCTCAAAGATGGGGTGCAGCTGAATGCAGAGCTTCTTAAGAATGGTCCTCTTCATCATGAGGGAAACGGTCTAAATGTTTTCTGCAAACAACGCACTCTATGTAATGTATTGTTGGTGAAGTCCTCTAGTGCAGCAAGTGCCCCCATGGCTGTTTACAGTCTCAGAGGTTTCTGTCCATATACAGTATACGAGGCAGGAACCACAAATTCCTGTAATTGGTCAATAGTATGGGAGTAGAGTGTAGTTATTGATTCTGCTGCGAGGTATTAATTAAGCTTTATAACACACTGGCCAGGCCTCATCTGGAGTACTCTGTACAGTTTTAGTCTCCAGGCTATAAAAAGGACATGGCAGCACAAAAAAAAAAAAGTCTAGAGAAGAGCAGCTAGGCTGATTCCAGGGCTACAGGGCATGAATTATGAAGAATGATTAAAAGAGCTGAAAATTTTCAGTTTAAGCAAAAGCAGACATGATTGAAGTGTTTAAACTGGAAAGTCACAATTACTGTATTCCAATTAGTACTACTGATCTCTCGCAGATCAAACTCTCTCAGTTACAGACGGCTCTAAATAACAGAGTTAGTGCCAAAATACTCATTGAGCTTGTTATATATTTACATTTTTATATTTCATGTGTTTGTATTGTAAAATGATTGAACAGACACAGAAACAGATTTGGGGGCAGCCACCTGTATACTTGAATCAGGCTGCCAATATGAAAGATTGGTTCCAAATGACAGGTTTCAACAGACTTCAGTCCAACAACAGAATGACAATAATAAGCAAACATGGCGGTTTTAAAGCCAAGCATTGGGAAGTGATGTCATCGGGGCAGGAGCCGAAAGTGACGTCATCTGGCTCGGAACCGGAACGTGCTGATGAACAAGAGGAAGGATGAATTATGAAGAATGATTAAAAGAGCTGAGCATTTTCAGTTTAAGCAAAAGCAGACATGATTGAAGTGTTTAAACTTATAAAGGGAATTATTCCTCTGGATTGAAAATGTTACTTTAAAATGAGTTTGTCAAGAACATGGGACACTCCTCACAAACATTAGGATGTTTTTTCTTTGCACAAAGAACCATAGACACATAGAATAAGTTAATAAGTAGTGTGGTAGAAAGTAGGACTTACGGACCTTCAAAACTTGACTTGATGTTATTTTAGAAGAATTAAGTGGACAGGACTGGTGAGCTTTACTGGGCTGAGTGACCTGCTCTCATCTAGATTATTCTAATGTTCTAATGTACTGTATGCCTACAGTCTACTACTACTGAGTGGCATTGTGCTGAGCTGATTGAGTACATATTTCTGACATTCATTTTACAATCATGCGTGTGACAAGCCAAAAAAAGCATGTCAGGTCATATTGATCATCAAGACAACGACGAACACATTTTTAATCGACTTGTTAATAAAGAGATTCCCTGTGAACAGACTGTTAGTCATCAGCATTACAATGAACTGCTGATAGGTCTGTAAGAAAGCATCAGGAAAAAAACCTCTGGAGCAGTGACACACACAAAACTGCATTCTGCACCGTGACAAAGCACCTGCACACACCGCTGCACCATGACATCTCGTCTGTATATGTTGTGTTGTCAGTCAAGGTGTTTTTGACCAAATGCAATGTGGTTGTTGTTTGGCACTCCCTGAATTCACCTGATCTCACTACCTGTGACTTCATTTATGTTCCCAAAATTAAAACTGAGACTGAAGAGAAGAAAATTTGCTACCGAGGAAGAAATCCAGAAAAAGAAATGCAGGGGCTGTAGAAGTGGTAATACCAGATGAGTGCAGGAAATGTTTCCAGGAATGTAAGCACTGCACGGAGTGTATTGTATCTCAAGGACAGTATTTTGACTGTGACTAAAATGGAATTGCTATCTTTTTATTCTTCTTCCTCTTCATCTTTTCCCACTTCTATGTGAGGTCAGTGTGCTTGATCATTACCTTCTCCATACAGCTGGGCCCTTTTCCTTCAGATCTTCTTTTACTTTATTCATCTACCTTTGCTTTGTCTTCTCCTGTACTTCCATATCCATCACTTTTTGATGTCCACATATGAACTATCTCTTCTCATCACATGCCCATACAACCTCAACCTACCTCCCTGTACTTTCTTAGATATTTCTCCCAGTTTTTGTTGTACCTCTGATTGCCTCATTTTCAAAATGGAATTGCTCTAATTTATATAATAATATTTTTTTAACAATTCTGAGTTATATAGTGTTGTAAATAAATATTCTCCACAAAATAAAAAAAGAGCTGGGGAAAGAACCCATATAATGTCCAGCGGATGTAGCAAAGAAATATTTGTAAAAAGTGATCAAAAACCCAAAGCAATTGACAAACTGTAACAGTGACATGGCATTTATATACAAAAATATGGCTGACGGAAGTGATGTGGTAGGAGATGATGTTGAAACAGATGGATGGAAGTGACGTCATCATCAGGAGACAGGAAATGATGTCGTTGTGGTTGTGACAGAATCATCGGGAGCCGGAAGTGATGTGATCATTGGGAGACTGGAAAGTGACGTCATCATCTGGAGTCAGAAGTGGAAAGTTTGAGTGGTGAGTAAATGGACTTATTTTTCTTCTTTTGGTCTGATGAAAAAGAGACAGAGGCGTTAGTACCATAAATCAACGCTTTATCTTGTGATGTTTCACTCACCTCAGGGCTTGTTGACTGCCTCCTAAGCGCATGTGTGTGACAATAGTGAAAAGACAAACCTAATTAGTAATTCAAATTTCAGTGAATGAATGTCACGTTTTAAATAATGAGACACAAACAGTGGATGTTTTGTTTTAGTTCATAGCAAGAAGAGCATAATGTACCATCAAAGTCGTGCTACGCGCATCTTCTTATTGATCGACTTTGATGGTAAGGTCAGTATCTATTATTACTATTATTATTATTATCATGTATTTTAATTCTGCTGCTTCCCTTCTTATCTCTTTAAACAGAATTAAACTGCAGTTGTATGCCTTGCTCTCAATAGTCTCTCTGTATTGCTGTTCTGCTGACTATTTTTTCTTTAAGTTATAAGGTTTTCACAGTTTGTGTTAGGTGAACCTAATGGAGTATTTGTTTTTGTTTGTTTGTTATTTGGTTCATACAAATTCTGTACCATCATGTGTAAGTCTTTCATCTTATGTGAAAAAAGTGTAACAGGAGTAGCTACTTGTGCGTGAGCACAAAGAAAAGCTTGCACTCGTCTTTTTCACTTTGCATACATACAAAAACATCTTCATGTCAATGCCATGTTTTATAAATCCCAGCTTTTGCATTGATTTTCACTTACGATCAAAACCAATTTAACATCAAGTCTGTTCGTACAATCATTTTATAAATGAGGCTCCAAGTCCCCACAGTGCAATTAGGGATCAGGATTGTAACGTATCAAAACAGCATCTGAAGCTAAGCCTCATTGGCATTTATTAGTCTTTACAGATAACTATAGGCCCAGAAGGTACCTGTAATTGGTATAAACATGAAGCCCCTATCAGATGTGCACAACCTCAGAGGAAGAACTGTCAAGGAGGGAGGGGATAGGGGAAAGAAAATAGAGAAAGTGGAATTTATTCCCTGTGATATTTACAGATGAGATGGTTTGTTTATTATTTTGCGTCACACTAATTTTTTGTCTTATCATGAAAACACTCAATATTGACATTCAATAAATCCTTTAAGATAAAAGCCATGTACTGTATATTTCATTCAGGAGTCACTCCCAGGGTTTAATTGTATCCTAAAAAGTCATAATCTATTATATTGCAACGACTAGTGGGTCTTTCAGAGTGTTTTTGACCTCTGGTCATATTTAAAGAATTAGACACATATAACTGAAATTAATCCTCTTTTTTCTTCTGTATTAAGGATACTGCACCTTGTAACTTCCTGTCAAGTGAGTCTTTTATCATGTGGGGTTAGGGGAAATAATGCTTGGACCCTGATACTTTCCCACATCCTTTTGGAGCTGTCATAGGATCTCTTCTGTTTGTTTGAAGTTTGTTCTCTTTACCAACCCATGTGCATTGTTGTAGTTACACCTTGGTGATTGCCACGTAAAAACCAATAATGCATTACTCCCACCATACTGCTTTGTAGTAGAAGTGTCCCTCTTAACCTCTGATTTATGTAAGCAATGAAAGGAAGTCAATTCCCCGGCACAAATTGAAGAATAGAGTAAAATGCAAACAGGGAAATATTAATACATCTCATTCTTCATTATTCAAATAGTTAGAGCCTTAGCCAAAAGCAAACAGGGTGTGGCAATTCACACCATACAACCTGGCAGTGCTGTTCTCTTTCCTCCAGGCAGCTCTGTTCTTGTGATGCTGATATATGAAGCTTTAGTGGCAAGTCAAAGACTTCACTTCTCTCTGATCTTTTACTGACCTTCTAAGTGGGGGTCATCCTGCCTATAAGACAACCTTTTCTTTTATCTTCCTGATTCTAAAATCAGCCACTTTCTGAGCTCATGTCTTGGACATCAGATGCAGAAGACTATAGCGTGGCATGCTTGTATAACTTAGAAATGGGATTGTGAAACCATTAATCATTTGTGGTAAACCCAAACCAGCTCGTACCATTTATCAGCAGAAACATGTACAGCCAAGTAATACCTTACACAGCATTCCTGAAACTCTTATTAAATCTAACCTAACCCACAAATACCGACTGTGATAACAGTATACAGTATAAGTGGAATACAAAGGACTGTACTTGCAATTAATAAAACTGTCTGCCAATTCTGTCTCTCCTTATTTTCAACAATAAAAAGATTACTTCTGTATTTTTAATAAACAGCTGGCTTTTAAATTACATTGCTTTCTATCTCTGACCTTCATTATTGTGAAATCATGGTACACAGATTCAATGTATTATCATACAAGAAATATTGAATCATTTCATTATTCAATGTGCATCAGAAAGATAAAAGATTTGTTATTATCACAGCAAGATCCAATGATATCAATTAACATGTTTTACTTAAATTTCAAGCTTGGAGAATGATTCAGATGTTCGAACTGAGTCAAATTAAACAGGTTCTACAAGGGCATCAACACTCAGTGATGCTCATTATTGAGTATGGGTTTGTATTATAATTATTAAGCCAGAAAAAAGTAGCTTTCTGCAGATAAAGGTTACATCTTAAATATAATTATTATATCTACATCATTAAAGTCTGGGCATCAGTACTGGTTTTATTGCTAAAGAAAAGAAAAAATAGTTAAATATTTAGAATGCACAGGTCAAAGAGATGTTTCTCCTTTCATTACATTTAAGCAATTTATATGAAAGTTGACAAAGATTATCTATTCATTTGATGGTTGTTCCTCATTAAGATAAGATGTTTAATATTGGATGAAGACTTAACATCCATCCATTATCCAACCCGCTATATCCTAACTACAGGGTCACGGGGGTCTGCTGGAGCCAATCCCAGCCAACACAGGGTGCAAGGCAGGAAATAAACCCCGGCAATAATTACCCAGACCACTGGTCAGGCAGGCTCTATATATTTTTTTGTGAAAATGCACATGTCAGCTTTGCTCTTTGACTGTGATTGTTGATGTTGTAGTTTGTTTTTTTCTCATGATGAGTGCTTATACAGAATTGTTCTGTCACTCTAGCTCTCCAGTGTATGCTGCAACAGCTCAATCCTGAGGATAAGGAATTAATTCATTAGAAACATTTTTGTTTATCCATCCATCCATCCATTATCCAACCCGCTTAATCCTAACTATAGGGTCACGGGGGTCTGCTGGAGCCAATCCCAGCCAACACAGGGCGCAAGGCAGGAAACAAACCTTGGGCAGGGCGCCAGCCCACCACAGGGCGCACACACACACACCAAGCACACACTAGGGACAATTTAGAATCGCCAATGCACCTCACCTGCATCTCTTTGGACTGTGGGAGGAAACCCACGCAAACACGGGGAGAACATGCAGACTCCATGCAGGGAGGACCCGGGAAGCGAACCCAGGCCTCCTAACTGCGAGGCAGCAGCGCTACCCACTGCACCACCGTGCCACCCAGAATTAACATTTATTTGGAAATGTTTGGATCATGCATTAAAATATCGTTAATAGTGTCTCTGTCAAAATAGTCATGCCTAAAAGAAGCTGATTTAGTGAGTTGAGACTATCCACGTCCCAAAGAGAATATCTTTTCTCAAAGAGAGTTGAATATGATAAGGCAAAAGTAAGAAACATTAGAGGTTAGAGATTCATCCTAACTGAAGGTGACCATAAGTAGGTGGTACTCACTCAGAATTTCTAATTACATGATAAATTTAAGGATAAATTCCAAAAATCCTGTTTTCGTTTTGCATTCTGGGATATCAAGTGTTATTTGATAAGGGAAAAAAAAATAACCTATCTGATTTTTGTATAAGGCTGCAACACAGCAAAATGTGAAAAAGTGGAAAGCTTCTGAATAATTTCTGAATTTTCTGTACCATTAAAACACACACCAACCAAGAGAGTACTCCAAAGTTTAAAAGAGGCAAAAGACAATTTTTAAATATAAGAATCGATTGTATGATGAGTTTTCTGACTGTATCTTGACTGAAACAGGAAGCAGACACCACTCGTTCTCCTCCTTACAGACGTGCCAGTCGCTCAGAACGTCTTCTTGTGAGAATCCTAATGTTCTGGCAAGTTGAAGATTATGCAGTTCTGTGCCCTGAAGCCTTCTCTTTAAGAACTGCTTCAGGCAAAGGTATTGTGGAAGAGCTGTTTATTTAGTCACATCTGTATCCCAAAGGACCTACTGAATGAATGGGACAAATGCCTTATGACAAATTACACTTACACTATGTTTAAATTATTGAGAATAAACAATATATGAACAAAACTTGATGGGGGACTTGGATTATTCTGTGTAACAATCTAATAAGTAAGAAAAAAAGATTTATCAGGCTAATGTCTGATAAACCTTTAATCCCTGAAATACTACTGGGGGAGATGGACACTCATTTTAAACAGATGAACAGTAAACGTCAAAATGATATTAGCATGAATTAAAAAAAAACAAATATCAGGACAACTGTGAGGGTGGTGAATAAAGAATACCCCTAATGTCCTAGTTTTCAGTTACGACGCATGACCGCGTGCACCATAGCAAACTGTTTTACACGCTACATACAGCAATTCACATCCGCGACAAACATGCGTCTTCTTGGATGCTCCTGCAGGAACTACGTCCCTAACCTTTGTACACACCCCCTTCCCACCTCGCTACTACCGTGGTCGGGTGTCTTGGTGGATTATATATAGAAAAGCAGCCAAAACCGCACAGAGCAATGAAAAGTCTACGTGAGTCACAGGTGCATCTGGACTGTGCAAAGACTACAACGACTCAAGTGACGAGTTGGAGGTGGGCACATGAGCGGGCAGTGCATACTGAACGAGAAATCAGCAGACTAGCATGACGGAGGGAGCGGAATGGATGTCCTTCTCCTCTCCTCCCGTTCCACCCTCCGCTCCTGAGCGCCGTTCACCCCCATCCCTCCGTCTGGGAGGAGAAGGCACGATGGCGGTCCGCCAGTTTTCAGTCACGGACGATTGTGTGTTGGTTCGTTCCGTGCATTGTTACGATGTTGCTTTTCTTGCTGATTTACTACATTACCGATTTTTCAAATGTTAATTTTCTCCCTGTGCTTAAAAATCATTAAAAAACCGGCCTGATTATGCGCCATATGGTACGCCGCGGGTTGGCTAGTCAGCAATAATTACCCAGACCGCTGGTCAGGCAGGCTCTATATATTTTTTTGTGAAAATGCACATGTCAGCTTTGTCGACGCTTGCTCTTTGACTGTGATTGTTGATGTTGTAGTTTGTTTTTTTCTCATGATGAGTGCTTATACAGAATTGTTCTGTCACTCTAGCTCTCCAGTGTATGCTGCAACAGCTCAATCCTGAGGATAAGGAATTAATTCATTAGAAACATTTTTGTTTATCCATCCATCCATCCATTATCCAACCCGCTTAATCCTAACTATAGGGTCACGGGAGTCTGCTGGAGCCAATCCCAGCCAACACAGGGCGCAAGGCAGGAAACAAACCTTGGGCAGGGCGCCAGCCCACCGCAGGACACACACACACACACACCAAGCACACACTAGGGACAATTTAGGATCGGCAATGCACCTAACCTGCATGTCTTTGGACTGTGGGAGGAAACCCACGCAGACACGGGAAGAACATGCAAACTCCACACAGGGAGGACCTGGGAAGGGAACCCAGGTCTCCTAACTGCGAGGCAGCAGCGCTACTCGCTGTGCCACCGTGCCGCCCTAACATTTTTGTTTACTTTTATTTAATTTTTTTCAATGTTTTCAATTGTTACTTTTGTTTTTTTAATATTTTTTATCATTATTGTAGTGCCGTCTTCTCATTGTCATTTTGTGAAGTGTATTTTTATTACGAGTGTCATCATTTTGTGTGTCTGGATGTTATGAGGCTGTCAAGTTGCTAGTCATGAGAGACATTTGCCTTGTGGCCCATGTCAAGAATGGCAGTGTTGTTAAAAAAGATTGTACAGTATAACAGGCACTGTGTTGTTTTCTTCATTAAAGATGTCTTACCTGATATTTTGCCAAAATGATTTGAAAGGCAGTTTTGGAGAACAGAGGACCAGAAGATAAAATCTTAATCAGCATTTCCATTCAAGATTGTTACCAAGAATTTAAGCCAAAACTAAAACCTAATTTCGTACTCAATAATTCATAGCACTACTTCTTACAGTGGATTCAAAAAGTATTCAGGCCCTTTGACTTTCTGCATACACGACTTGTTTATTTAGTTTAGTTTTAGTCTATGTAGATTTAGTTTTAAACAGATAAAACTGACATCAATTTACACTCAAAAACCCATAACGGCAAAGTGAAAATGTGTTTTCAGAAAGGTTGCAAATTTATTAAAATTGTAAATCTGAAATCTCTCATTCACAGAATCATTCAGACTCTTAGTTCATAATTTTGTAGAAGCTCCTTTGGCAGCAATTACTGCTTTGAGTCTTCTTAGGTAATTCTTTATAAGCTTTGCACACCTGGATTTGGGTCTGACTACTTTCTCAATCCACCTTATATCAGGAAACACCAGCAAGCCACACTCACTTGATCTCAAAGGTTCTGTTCTTGATCTCAGATAACCCCGAAATGCACTCTGCTGGCCTTCATACAGCAGACCTGATCAAATCAGAGGTTGCAACGTCTAGTCTGTCGTGGTGGCTACCATTCTACCAACAGTACATAAAGAAACCACAAAACGGCAGATGACAAAAACAAAATGACATTGTGAAACATTACATTTAATTCCTGCTAACTTTAAGTGCTATTAGAAACTAAACATAAATGTTACAAGTTGAATTTCCAGCCCAAAAAAACTATAATTATGTCTAAAGTAAAACGCTCACATCAAAGAAGAGGGGAAAAAAAGATTTAATTTAAAACCAATTCATAACAAAAGAAAGACATGGCTCATTTGTGCCACACCAAAAATAAAAATTCAGTCCAATGGATTTGAACACTACGCTAACGCTCTTTCCTGGTGTCATAAGTCGCAAAGAGTTTTTGTATTTTTATTTTCAGTTTTATCATTATTGTATTAATTTAGGGTTATTTATTTGACTTCACAATGGCGCCCATTTTGTTGATAGATTTTTTTGTGTGTTTTTGCCTGGTGGCCAGTTTGTTGATAGCGGTGGTGCTACGATACTATTATATGACATCCAGACGTTTCATGGGTCCCATCATCACTGCTCCACTATTTAGAATGGTGGCACACTATCTCTGAAATCCAAGTTTTTTGATTTATTTCTTAAAAGTGTGCAGTGCATTTAGCCATTTTAAAAATCACCTAGGACTTTGAATGCTTCTGATTTCTGTCTAGCAGTTTGGTTTTGATGCTATTGCTATTTTTGCCTTGGACCCCTGGCAGCTTTTTATTTTTCCTCGGCCAATTCTTTAAGTCTTGGTGGACTGTCTTTTTCACCCTGCCAGAATACCTGGTAATTTATTGTCTGTATTGTTTAGGAAATAGAAACCGCAAGATAAAATATCGTATCTTCTAAAGGTGGGCTTGTTTATGCTAAGGAGTAATTTTAGTTTTCGAATTCTAGGCAGAATGTTGTTGGTTTAGATGTACTGTATACTTCATACAAAAAGATGGAGCCAGGGAAATTAAAATTATTTCAGTTATGTTCATAAAAATATTGTTTTTGCCTTCTCCATTACAACTTCTTACCTGCATCTCCTTTTTTACTGTTAATCACCGACATTCCCTTTACCGCCAATTGGTCTTGTGATTTAAGTGGAGGCACTTCTATGTTTCAACATTCAGCTGTGATACGCTTCGAGTTCTACTATGAAAAGGTAAATCCATAAACCATTTAAAATTACAGTAATTGTAATATTTTCTTAAAACACACTGATATGCTGTGACTTTAGTTTAATCATGTTGAGTTCAAAGGATGTGCAATGTCCAAGCATATATAAAACACATCAATTTTATAAATTCTGAGGCATATTTTATTATATATCCTTCATGATAATTACCCGACTTTGAAGTGAAGCTTTTTTGAAGCTTTGAATCAAAGTCAGCTGTGAACTGTTACTAGTCCAGACGATTATCTGAAGAGTCACATTCTCTAAGCTACCGTGCCTTCAGAAGTATTCAGAACCCTTTTTTTTATCTTGCACTAAAATAAATTCATTTTTTCCCTTTATTAAACAATACGTAATACCCCAGAATGACCAAGCGAAAACAAGACTTTAGAAATGCTTGAAAGTTTATTAAATATAAAAAGTTAAAATATCCATTGACGCAAGTATTCAAAACCTTTCCTATGACACTTGAAATGTGGCTCAGATGCATCCCGTTCAATTAATTACTGTTGAGATGTTTCCACACCTCGTGTGTTACCTGTGGTCAATTTAATGGAAAGACATGATTAGGAATGACAAACACTTTTCTTAGAAGGTGTCACAGTTAAAAATGTGTATAAGAGCAAAAACCAAGCCATGAGGTCAAAGAAAATTCCTACAGATCTTATGGACATGATTATGTCAAAGCACAGCTCTGCAGAAGGTTACAAAAAATTTCTTCAACTTTGAAGGTTTTCTGGAGTGCAATGGCCTTCATAATTGTTAAATGGAAGACGTCTGGAACAACTGCGACTCTTCCTAGAGCTGGCTGCCTGTTATAACTGAGAAATCAGGAGATAAAGGCCTTAGCAAGAGACGTGACCAAGAACCAGACTGTCATTCAGGCTGAACTCCAGAGAACTTGTATGGAGATTAGAGAAACCAGTGGCACTATCCCGTTGAGGAGCTTCTGGAGCGTTAGCCCCTAATCTCAGGTTTCCTGCTCCTGATTTTCAAGAGAACACCTTCACCCTTGTGTCATGGTCACAAGGGTCCAGCCCCTGATCTTCGATACTCCAGAAACTCCTTTTTCCCATTATGTGGTGTGACACACATGGACAACTCACAAGAAACTAGACGAAAGACTCCCCATCCCTTCCACCACTTTTTGTGTATACGATACCCCACGGGGTAGCTCTTTGACTGAGTGATAACACCCACTTTTCTATGTAACATACTCGTAGGGCTAGCTGTGTTAACAGAGTCAGGGATAAGTCCCTTATAAAGTAGGCCAACTACCAGTGCAATAATCTAACAATCTTGGCTTTATGGCAGAGCAGCCAGATGACATATGAAAGCCAGCTTGGAGTCACGGTTGAGGAGCAGCTGATGAAAACCTACTGCAGAGTTCTATGGATTTCAAACTTTTCTAAAGGTTTGCCTTCCATCAGAATAATGATGCACAAAGCAAAGACTCTCTGGAGAGTGTAAAATAGTTGTCCACTGACGGTCTCCATCCAACCTGACAGAGCTTGAGTAGATCTGCAGAGAAGAGTGGCAGAAAATTCCCAAATCTAGGTTTACGAAACTTGTCACGTAATACCTAAGAAGCCTCCAAGCCGTAATCACAGTCAAATTGAGTTTCAATGAAGTACTAAGTAAAGAATATGATTACTTGTGTCAGTGTGATATTTCAATTTTCTGCTTTTTAATACATTTTCAAAAATTTCTAAAATCTTGTTTTGTGCTTGGTCATTCTGGGGTATTGAGTGTTGCTTGATGAGAAAAAAATAAATGTAATGATTTTAGCATAAGGCTGCAACATGAAAAAAGTGAAGGGGTCTGCATACTTCCTGAGTCCACTGTATGTACAGGATTTGTCATCAAGCTGCATCAAAAGACATCTGCCCATGATTTTAGAGATGGTAGACCTAACCTATCTTTCCCCACAAGGTAAAAGTAATACACTACAGTTCTTTGCAAAATTCTTTGTGTAAGTTTCATATTCTACTGCCAAACATCACAATTCAAAATGCAGGAGTTTTTTCAGTATTTTACAATGCATACCCCATGAGGAAGAAATATTTAGAATTAAGGTGCTTCAGTCTTTCCAAATAATAAAGAATTTTGCTAATAGAACTATAAGAAACATGTCACTTATGTATTAATAAATAAGGATGTATTAAGTTAACTGAACAAATGTAATCTAATACAGACATTAAGCTAGAAGAGTGTATTCCTGTAAGACAAATGTACTAAACTAACTTTTAAGGTAGCTTTTGATATTGTATAACCAATTATTATGTGTGATGATCATTATGTGTGAAATGTAAGCTATAATAAGATTTTTAAATTGTAACTGCCACATAGCTGTTGAAGTGTTGTAACCTTGATCGTGCAGAAGAATAGGGAAGTATTTTTTTTTGCATAGTGCTGTCTCTGTAACTGTCTTGCAAAACTAGCCATAAAGACTACTGTGTACTTCTGCATGTAATGATTTAATGTGTCATCTTAAGCTACTTGCAAACTCTGCGTGACATCAAACTGAAATGCCATCCTTCCTGTTTTTGTTTAGTAAACAAACTGGTATAAAACTGAGCTAACTCCATTTTTTGGACAGGCTGCCTGATCTGACCAGTCAGTGGCACCGAGCTGGGGTTGGGGACGGCAGTCTCTCTGCTCACCAAGAATAAAGAAATTGCTTTTTACTTTAAATTGTTTTTTATCTCCCATGTTTCCGACTTCAGCATCCACACCCACAATAGAGCTACTAAACCTGATCCTGGGCTGCCACTGACACCGTGTAATCAGCAACTAATCAATGTCTCACATTAAATTCCACACTTAATTACATTTAACCATTTTGTGCTCTTGAGCTTAACATTTTATGTACCCCTGCAATTTTTTTCTGTTTTAAGGCAACACTTCAAACCACTTTCATTCAAAAATTACATTTTTTATTTAAAACCATGTTAGGCATTGCAAGAGCTAAAATAATATACACTTTCATATTACAGCTTTTGTTATGTATGTACTGGTATAAAAAACACAATTAGCGCTGTTTTTTGCTGCCATCAGTCAAACTTAACATTCATTAGCTTTTGATCTGTTCAAAGTCTTTAATAAGAAACGGTTTTTATCAAATACAGTACAAGACCTATTACAAGGAAGAGTGGGATTTGTTCAAGGTCTCCTTAAATCACAGAGACTTAAAAAATAACTAATATGACAACAAAGGTATTAAAAAAGGCAGTCTAGAATTTTATTGCAAGGCATTATGTTTTCACTAAGGAACATCCACCAATATTATACTGAACTATGAAGAGCAGGTCTGCAGCCTCTCCTGGCCTAAAGTGAGTAGACTTGGCAGTGAATGTCTAAACCAGGTTTTCACTTGTACTACATTTGCATGGTACAGTAGCTATAAAATGTGTTTATCCCTGGAAAGTTTTCACATTTTATTGTAATACACATTGAATCAGCATGAATTTAATTTGTTTTTTGACACTGATCAACAGAAAAAAAATAATGTGAAAGTAAAAAAAAAGATCAGTGCAAAGTGGTCTAAATTCTCTTCTCTTTGCTAATCTCTTTGGGACTATAGGTCAGCAAGACCCGAGCATCTAACACAGTTCAATGTTATATCTTCCATGTGATGTTAACTATAGATGTTCCTGGTTGCTAAATCTCCTAAAATGTCCATCTCCACGTTGCTCTTGGCCTTAAACAACTGTTTATGACTAGGTGGAACCCAGTCCATAGCCCCTCAGGGAAGCCCCTCAATAAGCATTCATAACATATGTCTTGCCCACTGCCATCTGCGTCTTTAAACAATGTCTTTAACACACATTGTTTTAGCACCTTTCATCTATTCTCCATTCGTAGCATGATCTTTCCAAGATATGTTAAAGATTGTTCTGTGACATCTTCTATAGAAAACCTCAAGACGTTTGATTAATAAATTACATTATATTTGTAATTATTACAAATATAAATCTCAAATTAACTGATCAAATAAGTACTCATGCCCTTTAATCAGCATTTAGCAGATGCATCTTTGGCAGCCATGACAGTCTTGAGTTTGGGTGCACAAGGCTCTCTAGCTATCAGCTTTACATAAATGGTCACTGTAATTTGTTCCCCTTCTTTGCAAAACTGTTCAACCACCGTCAGGATGAATGGGGATTGTGAGAGAACAGCCTTTTTCCAAGTCCAGCCACAAATTCTCGATTGTATTAAGATATGAACTCTGACTTGGCCACTCCAGGACGTTAACATAATTGTTTCAAGCTATTCCTGTGTAGCTTTGGCTTTATGCTTGTGGTCATTGTCTTGCTGGAAACAAATCTTCTACCAAGGTGTAGGTGTTTTAAAGACTGCATTAGGTCTTCCCCTGTTATTTTTCTGCATTCATTTAAACTCTGACCTTCACAAACATTCCAGGGCCTGCCACACAGAAGTATCCACACAGCATTATGCTGCTATCACCATGCTTCACGGCGGGGAAGATGTATTTCTGATAATGTGAAATGTTTGGATTACGCCAAACATGGCATTGAGTGTGATGACCAAAAAAGATCAACTTTGGTCTCATCACACCATAGAACTTTCTTCCATCCTGGAAAACTTCATCTGTGATGGCATGTGCATTTTTCAACAGTGGCTTTCTCTTTGCCTTTCTTCCATAAAGATTCAACTGGTGGACCACCCAGACAACAGCTGTTGTCTGCAGTCTCCATCATCTGAACCACAGTAGCTTGTAACCCTGTCAGAATTGTCATAGGTGTTGGCTTCCCTCACTTGTATTCTTTTTCCTCAGTGTTTGTGGACAGCCTGCTCTAGAGAGATTTATCGCTGTGCCATACTCTTTCAATTTGTCATTTAACTGGACTCCAAGGGATATTTGGTAACTTGGATGTTTTGTTGTCTCCATCCGTTGACTTGTGCTTTACAATCCCCTTTTCACACAGTTGCTTAGATTATTCCTTTGTCTTCAATGGGAAGGTTAAGCCACCATACTGACTCACCACAAGCTGGACCTTCTAGACACGGGTACATTTAGACTATAATCAATTGAAATCGTTTGACACCACTGCACCAGTGATGATTTAGATGCATCCTATTAATAGGACGAATACTTACAAGTATTTTGTGTTTTATATTTGTAATAAATTTCGACCCCTTGGCACAGATCATTTTTCACTTTGAAATTGAAAGGTTATTTTCTGTGGATCAGTGTCACAAACGCCAATTTAAATTCACCGTGATTCAATGTGTATAACAATAAAATGTGAAAACTTCCAATAGGTGAATACTTTTTTTATAGGCAGTGTAATTACATCACCAGATAATGGGCTGAAAAATAGTGATTTGATCCCACTAATATATCTTATTATTGACAATTCAAAGTGCTTTTGCTACAGTATTACTACATACCACTTGACCTTAAAAAAATCTAAAATCTACTACTTAGTGTATCTGTGAAGTGTGTGTGAAGGAAAGCAGAATTTCAAAACCATTTTCTATAATCTACTTAGGACACTTGCAAATGATGCTGGTAACCACTTACCCAGAACTACTTCTGTTCTGACGGGAAGCTGCAGCTTGTTTGATTTTCTGAACTGAAAGCTGAACTGACACACTTCATGTTACTTTTCCCAAATTGAATGAATGATAAATGTGAAGCCTGCATCTGCTCATCAGATGGCAATGCTCAGTTTCCAATGACGGATATATTTATGGGGAAATTTGCTTTTCATTTAGCTAAATTATATACTGAAGCTATCAGTTCAAAATGAATGAATGTAAGTCAAGAGTGATGTATTGTAGTAGTGAAGCAACTAAAAAAGACGCATGATATATCCAGAAATGATGTAGTGATATTATAATATTTTATAATATTGATAAAATATTAAATTATCAACCAAAAAGTCACAGAAAGTAAGGAAGGATAAAAGAAGTAAGAGTTTTAAATTCAAGCATAGTCAGTAAATCAGAAGACTAGCAATCGGAAATAGGACAGTATTTTTAAAGAGAAGAAAGATTTTTGGCTGTGGCTCATGCTTAGTAAAACTAAGACTGGTTACGTGCAGATTGCAGTTTTATGAGACAATGCATAGTACATACCCCAAAGCATCTTACAGATAGTACTAAGAGATTTTGATGTATCTTGCCAGGTGTATATATGGAGGAAAATATGGGTTGCACACTTGGCATTCTGCCAGGTTTGTTTAAAATTGTTGTTAGACTCGACCAAGAGCCCATCTTCTCTACCCTCCTGTATATTAATTTCTGGATAGGGTATTAACATGTGGCAGATGCCTAATTCACACAAAATAATAGTCTAACCCTAACCACGGTTAAAATATCCGACTATGCTACCCAGTTTAATTAAGAATCTGTGAACTCTTGATTTTTAAAGATACACAGTACACAGGTTTCTTTAACATGGGTGGTGAGTAAAAACACAATGAAAGACATGGCAGCAATTTTAAGAGAAACAACAGTAATTTGTATTACACAAGAAAATATAAAATCCACCAAGAAGATAAAAGTAGATGAGAGTCTAAAAATATCAGGAGCGAAAACCTTTTGAAAAGAGAGCCCACAGTCCACAATCTAAAAGTCTGTTAAAACATAACAGTGGAGGATGCGACCTTTGGTGATGTGAAGTCCAAGCTGAGTGCTGTGTTACCACAACAATTAATCTTCCAACTGTCCCACTAAAACACTCTATTGGCCTTTATAGTTACTATTTGCTTTTAGGCTATGTTTGTATTTGCCTAAGAGAAAAAGAAAACCACCTATTGTTCAAAAAAGTGTACCAAAGTAACCAGTTAAGGAACCCAAGGATTGCATCTTTGCTGTTTTTAGATGAAGTAGTCCTCTTAGATTCCTTTATCTGTGATATCCAGCTGTGGTCCTGTATGATGACATGGCCAAGATGAGAATTAGAACCTCAAAATCTGGTTTTATAGTCCTCTTCAGAAAAAGGGCAGAAAGTAGCAACTACCCCAAGATTCAAGTACCTGTGTGTGATTGTGAAGACAACTGTAAGTTTGACTATCAAGCTCTAATAGCTGAGGGAACACTGCAGGCATTTCAGCAGATAGTGGTGGCAAAGCAGAAAAGAATGACGGACTCTGATAAAAACTTTAAAATTCTGTTCGGTGTACACCTCCATCCACAACTACACTCATGAGCCTGAGAAGTGACCGAATAAATGTAGATAGAAGCTGCTTAGATGAGTTTCCTCTGCAGGCAGGTCTCATATTTTATTTTAAAACAGAAGAGAGTACACCTCTTGTTTCTATGACTATCACAGTGACTTAATTGAGACATCAGTGAGAAAGTCTCTGTGCAGAAGGGAGTATTGGGAATAGCAAATTGAAAGAAGATCCTTGGGAATATTCAGAACACACTGAGGAGGAATATATATTTTTAGATGGTCGGGCAGTGTTGGAGAATACTCTGGAGGGACCTAAATACTACTGTTATATATAGGGGTGGCCCGCCTTTACAACACATTATCCTAATTTCACAACTCTTACTAAAAAGGGCAGATGTGCAGTCAGTGACTGACGTATTTTATATTTCCTCTAAATAACACAGCAAAAAATAGCTTCTGTTCATTTAGAAAAGTAGGCATCTCCCATGAATTTACAATATTTCAGGTCTCATCATTACCATAACCAACGATTTAACTGATATTTTCCAGATTTCCCCAGGTTAGATGGTTGCGACCCTAAATCTTTTCCCTCAACTCTCTATAATCCTCACTATCTCTCATGACACCCTTTCAAATACCTTCTCCTGATGTACAAATGCAAAGTCTAGCTTCTCCCTTCTCAGATGATTTCTTGTATTTGCCTGACAATAAAGATGGCATCTTTTGCATGAAACCAATCAGCAGTTTGTTTAGTTCTACCTGATCTCTAATCTTTTCTCTAGCATTCTCCCGTACCTCTTAATGACCTGCTCAAGAAAGGCTTAACCGATTGATATGGCCTACACTCCAGTGGATCACCATTTCCCTCCTATATTGTAATACGCACACGTCTTTTCCAGTTTTCAGGAATCCTCCTTGCATACACAATCACAATATTGCAAGTGTACATAAATCCATATTAATCAATTGGTGTGAAAGTTAAAAAAATTGATCACAGTCAAAGATGACACATAAATGACCACAAATATAATAAAAACTAAAGAGGAGTTCTCTTTTTTAATTTATAGTTGACAATTTTACATTTTATGAGAACATATATTTTCTCACTGTTTAAGGCAAGTGCTTTTCACCTAGTCATTGTTTTATGTTGAAGCAGTTGAGAACCTAGCAAGAAGAAAACTGGATCATTAAACTTTATAGACACTCAGACCTGAATGTCATCAGCATAAGAATGAAGATGATTGTTATGCTTTCCTAATGATAATATTTATTGAGAAATTCGCAACAGGGACAGAACTGAATTCTATATATAATTGAGATGGGATGCCCTGCGGTGGGCTGGCACCCTGCCCGGGGTTTGTTTCCTGCCTTGCGCCCTGTGTTGGCTGGGATTGGCTCCAGCAGACCCCCGTGACCCTGTAATTAGGATATAGCGGGTTTGATAATGGATGGATTGAGATGGGATATTTGGTTGGCAAAATCATCACCAGGAGAGGAAACCAGCATACAATTTGAAAGGATTGTTTTTGTTTGTTTTTCATATTTTTCCACTATGAAGTTGCAACAGTTTTCTCCCTGTTTACTTAGTTCGTTGTCAGTTTGTTCATTAGATTTGTTCATTCGGAGTTGTCTTTGCAAGGAGTGCACTCCATCCCTTACGGATCATATTAACATAGGCATTCATCTACAGGACAAGGTTTATATTCTCCAAAAGGCTCTTGGGTATTTTATCCACCACTAATCAACATCATCTGGTGACTTAACTGTGTCTGCGACTGTACTTGTATGTGTTTAAACATTTAATGTTTACCGTCACGCATTATACATCATACATGCGAATGGGAGGCAGTTAATGGGTCTGAATAGTGATAATTCCCTGGGGGCAAGGTGCACTGACTTTCTCTCTCAATCCTCTGCAGACCATTCACGGGAAATCCCACTGTGTCCCGGAGGCCATGATGACGTCACTTCTGGTTCCAGTGCTCATGATGATGTCACTTCTGGTTCTGGCGCCTATGATGATGCCACTTCCGATCCCAGGCTTTAAAGCCGCCATCTTTGCATCACTGAATCAGTTCTGTCTTGGACTTTTTACCTAATACTACTCTTGAAAAATTACCCATTTGCAGCCGGGGCATATTACACGTGTGGCTGCCCCAAACCTTTGATGTCTCCTGTGTATTCTTGTCGCAACATATATACATATATACTATACACACACACACACACACACACACACACACATACATACATACATACATATATATATATTGTCACGCATGCGCGAGTAGGAGGCCGCAGACGGACCTGAAACCGCTTCGAAGGACGTTCGCCGGTAGGGAATGGC
>JANRMT010062800.1:13898028-13914866 GCA_026402145.1 Polypterus bichir lapradei | reverse complement strand
GCCCACTCAGATACTTAATACAGAAAAGGTAACATACCTGTACTGTACCTTTCAGAAACAAATTAAAATAACAATGAGCTAAAACAAATTATCACTTAAATATATCTTTAATTATTTTTAGATATATTTAAGTGACTTGAATTGATATGTATATATGGATTATTTAAAGATATCTGTGAATTATTTAAATGTATATTTTGATCCAAATCATGAAGGTATCTGAAATTGATTTGCAGATACCTTAACTGCTGCGGTGGGCTGGCGCCCTGCCCGGGGTTTGTTCCTGCCTTGCGCCCAGTGTTGGCTGGGATTGGCTACAGCAGACCCCTGTGACCCTGTAGTCAGGATATAGCGGGTTGGAGAATGACATGACATGACATATCTTAACTGCATCTGAAGGTATTTATAAATGACTAGCTGTCTTCAAACTCAGTGGGCCTCAGTTATATTGCCATTGGTTTTATCAGAACTTACTATGTAAGTAACTATTTTTCTATATACCTGTACAGTATTTGTAGTTTTCTTTACCAGAGCCAATTATATTACTTCACTTAAGCTACTTACTGTTGAATGTGTTACATACAGTTTTTGAAAGTGGTGGTGTGAAAGAGATTTGCAAATATTACAAATTTGATTAATTCAAAGTTAAAAACTGCAAAAGTTATGAACTCTCCTTTAGCATCAAAGACTAAAATTAGCACTTCCACGGTATACAGTGGGCATGAATAAATCTCTACCAGATAGATAGATAGACAGATAGATAGATTCGAAGTGAAGGTCTGTAATATGGTTTACATATTTATAGCTGGAAATCCACAAAGGGAGCAAATGAATCATGTATCATAAAACAGTTTGTTTATTCCTTAGCTTTTGAATCCTACCAGGAATCATCATCAGAAGAACATGATTAGACTTACTGGAATCCAAGGCGATATATAGCAAATAAAGAGTGAAGGGGAGGGTAGGTGCATATGGCGGGTGGGCGGTGGGATTGATAAGGTGGGGTTCGGAGGGTGTTGGTCATAAAGTCTTATTTGCTATTTGCATGCTCTCCTATTCAAGGCTGCATATGCTGGGTTCAGTCCAAATGTACGTTAATGCCGTTTTCAATGGATAGCCACATTTCAGCCAGTTCTCTGGTACTTATAGATAGATAGATAGATAGATAGATCTTTATTTTGTACCCAGGAGAATTTGAACATTTAAAAAAAGCTTTTTAAATAAATACATACATACATAAATAAATAAATAACTTAATTAATTAATTTATAAACACCATGGTCTGGACATATAACAGAATGACTAAAAAGGAAGAAAATTAAAAAGAAGAAAACTTCTGACTTGCCAGTTGCAGTGAGGCATTAAACAGGTATATTGATGTTGGCATGAAGAAGCCCCCTTATCAATACACCCCATAAGTGCAGAATCACCTGAAAATTTCTGCAAGTGACATGGCCTGGTGTTCTGTTTATAGTTGGAGGTGTACAAAGTGAAGAGAAAAGGAGACAGGACTGTTACTTGTGCTGCTGCAGTGTTGCTCAAACCTGTATTATTAACGTCTCACAAATTGCGGACTGCCTGACAGGTAGTCCATCATCCAGGACACCATTGGCTTATCCTCTGCATATTGCTGAACTTATCCCTTAATAGAGATGGCTGGATGGTAGAAATCAAAAAACATAATCCTCACTGTGCTGCGAGCTTAGTCCAGGTGAGAATAAGCCTTGTGGAGCAGCTAGATAATTGCATCCTCCACTGCAATCTTTGTCCAATAGGCAAACTCTGCATCTACAGATATGAAGAGTGAGCTTCATGGATGGTAGTCATTTGTACTTTGGTAGATTATCATAATAGCCTTGCCTTAAGCACTAAAATACTGTTTTGGGCACTTGAGTTCTGTTTTGCCCTCTGATTTTGACATCTAAGTTATGACATAACTAGTATTAAACTTTACTGTAAAATAGTCATGTGTTTTTCAAGTGATTGCATTAATCTCTGTCACTTAGACATTAAATCTGTGAGATTTTAGGATCTTTGGTTTATTTACAACTCAATTAGTTTCCAACAAAATAAAACTGTTTAGTATGTCTGCAACTAATTTTGAAGATGCATTATTCTTTGTAAAATATCTTGAAATTAATAAAGTCTATAGATCTTTCTGAACAAGTACAGGGTTACAGTGAGGCAGAGAGAGCCTGTGCCTAATGGGAACTAATACTGATAATGCAAGAAACAAATACTTCAGATGTGAAAATCATTCAAATTTTCTGTAAGTATTTGTGTATTTTATCTTTGCCGGCTTTATATGATGCCCCAAAATTCAGGATAAAATACAGTATTACAACTGGCGTTAGTATCCCAGACCATTAACTGATACAGTTAAGTGTGCATATGACAAACTGGTACTGTCAGTGCAGGCCTTCACCATGTTGGAAGTCATTCCTTAAGCAAAGACGTTATGTTATGAGAGTAGGCTCAACAATGAATCTTTGAGCAGGCTTAAAAGCAGAATCTTACAAGGCACATCATGCACACACAAGTTTTTCATGAAGCATGCACAGTTATAATAGAAAAAAAATTATATATATATATTTCTTACAGGTGAATAAAAAGGAATGAAGCCGGGGTAAGAAAAAGATAGAAGCACCTGGAAAAATGCAGCTTGTAACGGTATCCGATTCTCAGGAGGTACTTCACAAGACATTAGATTTAAGTTAGATTTTCCACATCAGAGAAGACTGGGGCTCATAGAAGTTTTGTCCTAACGCAGTCTCACAGTGCCTTTCATCAAGAGCGATGTCGGCATTTTGTATGAAAGTCAATTGGCTTTTTTTTTTTTTTTACACTGAAGAGTGTTAGGTGAAGTAAAAAATAATATGTTTGATTTGTAAATTTCATCTCGTGCGACATTTTCCCTTTGTCTCCATTGAACCTAATAGGTAGTACAGGCATTTTGAAAATTTTCATGAGCACCTAAGTGTCCTCTTCTCTAGATCTGTACATCTTATTTAAAACCTTGATAGTATTTACTTACTTGTGTACTGTTTTTGTTTTGATGTTCATACCTTGTAAATGAATTTCATGTGGTAAATGAAAATTGGGCAAAATGTAGCGTACATTACAATACAATGGGTTTCATATGTAAATTACATACCAAATATTTGGAAAACATGTAAGCATACACTGATTTGGAATAAGTTGTGTTTAGCATTGCAAACATATTGTATGATATTTGACATCAATCAATTTTTCAAAATCTGTCTTTTCTGAATCATTGCATCTTCTTACAGCTACACAATATTCATTTCTTGCTGTTTCACAGATTACCTGCCATTTTCCAGCTATCCATAGATATTATTACTATGTACTGACTGTAAATGCTTTGGGAAATCACAATAGCACAGTGCATAGAGATGCTGTCACGCCGCTCCATTGACTAGGGTGTGATGCCCAGCCTGGTCATGGCCTCTGTAAATTCTGCAGCATCTTTCACAGTGTTTGTGTAGGCGGAATTTCCTACCACATTGCCAAGACCTGCACTATTAGGCTGATTGTCCACTCTGAATTGCAGTAGCTTTATGCATATATGTGTCTCCTTGCTGGACTGGATTCTAACTTAGGGTTTGTTCCCACTTTCATCTGGTGCCTGCAGGGTAGGCTCTGACACTTTAAAGAGTTTGGAAAATGGATGAATAGATCATTTTGACTATTCAATTGTTAACCTTTAAGTAAAGTTTTGCCCCATTTTAATTAGGGTTTTTTTTTCAATAGACTTACAGAACACTTAGATGGATAAACCTACTTTTTAAACCAAACAACAAAAGTAATATTGCTGAATTTTTCCACTTGACTTTAAATCATGTATGTAAATCTAGAACACTGCAGGGCCAATAATGCTAGAACAGTTGTGTTGAACTCCAGGCCTGGAGGGCCGCAGTGGCTGCAGGTTTTCATTCTAACCCTTTTCCTAATCAGTGACCAGTTTTCACTGCTAATTAACTTCTTTTCCCTTTATTTTAATAGCCCTGTTTTTAAGGATTGTGTGTGTTTCTTCATTAAATGGCAGCCAAACAGAAATGAGATGTGAAATAAGCCAACAGATGACCAACTAAACTGGGATTTCAAACTCCAACCAATTTCACTCCAACCAATCTCCGAATGAGAAGCTGATTCTTGCTGTTAATTAAACCCGTTATCTAATTCCATGGATAATTGCTGCTCTCCTACTGCCACAGCAGACATTTCTGTTGATTTTCTTTTTTTGTCTAGGAACACC
Organism: Polypterus bichir lapradei; assembly: GCA_026402145.1. NCBI lineage: Eukaryota > Metazoa > Chordata > Cladistia > Polypteriformes > Polypteridae > Polypterus > Polypterus bichir. The sequence continues at coordinate 13,910,590 of JANRMT010062800.1, read as the reverse complement.
ATCAAAGTGTTTTGGTGACCTGAGAGATCAGCCTTACCGAGACCATCACTTTTCTTTAATTTCATATATTGTGTGATGCGCACAGGTGAGCTGGTCATGTGCCTCATTATTATTTGGTTGCTAATTAAGGAAAAAGAAACAACTAAAGGGCCTGAGTCAAGTTAATTCAAACTAAGGCAAAAGAAGTTAATGAGCAGCAAAAACTGATCACTAATGAAGAAGATGGTTAGAATGAAAACCTGCAGCCCCTGTGACCCACCAGGACCGGAGTTCAACACCCGTGCACTACAACCATGGCTGGAAGTTGACATGGAGCACTCAAATTCACATACAACAAAAAGCAATATTTTTCTAAATGTGAAATTACATTTAGTTTATGATGGTGTCACACATGCACATCAGAGGATCTCCTTATGGGCTCTGTTGAGGTACTGTATAATATAGCAGTGCTACAACTTAATGGACTCCATTTCCCAGCTTCCCCGAGATTATTGCCCCGATTGGAAGTCTACAACAGGCGCAGGGGCTGCTGGGGACAAAAGGGGCCGGTGGGAACTTTAAAAGGGAGCCAGCTAAACAGAGAAAGGAGTACCACTGTTTGCTTGTCTGCACTGTCACCCTTTGGCATGTGTATGATATTATATGGTTATAAATTTTGTCTCATGCCTGTCTACATCGTCTTCGTCGGAGGGAGCGCTTCCACATACCTCATCCCAAAACGCTTCAGAAATGGTAGGACAAACTTTATATTCACCTGTGCAGTTCACAAGATCTGCCACCCCCCCCCCAAGCTTTATTTGCATCTGTTACATGGGACTGATTCATGGACATTGTCATGGGTGTTTATTGTTGTGCATTGTATTTGTTATCACCATAGGGGAAGGAGAGGGGTTATCTGATTATTTGTTGTTTATATTTACTTTCCATTTAAATATATTATTCATTCATTTATTTGATTTTGTGCCACTGTCTGTGAGTGAGTGTGGGTCAGGCCAAGGCTGGGTGTATTCCTAGAATCCCCACCAAAAAAAATAAAAAATCGCCATCCCTTCAATGGTGTGAATCTGAGCAGCACTGGACTGCTACAATGTAATATCCTGCTGGGACAAGGAGGCCCTATAGCTAACATTGTTTTTGCTTCTCTCCCTGCAACACCAAGAAACCACCCAGTAAGGGCAATTGAATCTGCCACTTCCGGTTTCCCATCCAGAAGAATCCCAAAGTCCCGGCATCATTTGACTCAAGGACAAGCCACTAGATGGAGCTCCTGTTACGAAGTGACCTTACAAATTAGAAAATTCTTTTGTTGTTTTGCCCTCAGATTCAGGGCACCCATGCCAAGATAGGCATTACTTTTGCCAATTTTTCCATTAATATTAAATGAGACACACCCAGTTGATGCCCCAAATTTTGATCCGGAAGTCTGTCATTCCTGTACCTAGCCACAATGGAAAAGTAGAAAAAATGTTAATGAGAACAAAGTTAATCTACTTATTTTCATAAAATCTGGTGGGATAATCCCAAATGGCATTTACAAAACACCAATGCAAAGAAAAAAAAGAAAAATATCCATAAATACAAGAAAAATGCTCACTTGCATTCAATATAAATTACAGTTTTGTTGAAATATTGTTAACCATTAAACGAATGCTGAAGGCGCAAATATTTGGAGTGGACTTTTGAAGTCCTTCATTGAAACATTATTTTAGTTGTCACATTGAAAAAAAGGATTTCTGGTGCGGAGAAACATACAGTATAGATCACTTCTGCAGATGTTCGATCAAACTCAAACACATGAATTTCTGCTTTAATTTAAGTGTTGCGCTTTATTTTTCAGCATGCACATTCCTGTATTACAAATCAGACTAACAGACACTACCTTATGTAAATCAGTATGGAATGTTTGTAATATACAATACAGCTCTTTTTATTTCCTCTGCCTTTCTTATCATGTGAGCAGCGTTTGATTAGTGTTACCTGATAACACAAATCAATGAATGCACTTAGGTAGAGACTGCATGATAGGCAAAGTACCAGAAACACAGTCCAGGCCTCAATGTCACACTGAGAATTTTGATCTTTACATATCATCTCATTTGATTTGCAAGGAAAGATTACTATCTTATACTTCTCAAGTAATGTGGATATATTACTTATGTAATTTACTCATGGAATAATCTCATGTTTCATGTGTAAAATCCTTTTACTTCATTTTTAAGATGTCACTATCAAAGTTTAACATAACTATTCAGTCTCTTTTATGGTTATTGCAACATATTTCAGCTTGGTCACTGTATTTTACACCTGTGTTTTTTATGCTATTATATGCAGAGATATAAAATGCTCCTTATATAGGTAAATGAATGAAGAATTCCCCTGATCTTAGATCAAGTCTCTACAGTTGGCACGTATTACTGGAATACTTTATATATACACGATATATGCATCCAGTAGATTTATATGGGTATATGTTTAACATGGATCCATAAGTCATAGCAAAATGCCATCAGCATTGATAGATACTTTTTTTACCACCAAATACTTCTTTTATGGCCCCATTTATGTTTGCTAGTTTTCAGAAAAAAGTATTTGTCATAATGATCAGCCCTGTCTGATTCCACATTCCAGTGTGAAATTGTCAGATTTTGTTATATGAATAGTGACTCCTGATCTGGACTGTTTGGTCCAAGTACAAATGTTGGGTCCAAACATACATTTACACAATACAATTAACAGATACAATCCTTCAACTTTATCAAAAGTCTTTTCAGTGTCCGAACACAAGCCTGCTCCTGGAAACTCAGATACTTTAGGGTTATACATTATAGATAGAACTTTATTTTTATGTTGTGCAATCAGAACAGTTTTGATAAATGTTGACTTTTAATAAATACAGTTTGATCTTGCAATATTATAAAAGGGAGCATTTTTTCAGTATTTTTAGCCTGTGCTTTAACTGGGATATTAATTTTGTTGTTTAATATTATTGGTGTATAGGATAAACATACTTTTGTTTAAATGTTTGATAATACTGTCCTTCCCATTTGGTTCTGGAAAATTACAAGTGGAAGCATTTTCCATTCTTTTTGCTATAGACATCACCAAAACCTTAATATCAATATTCAGTAATGACATTGGTCTGTAGAATGAGCATTCTATAGGTTTTTTATTTAACCCATTATTTTGGAAAGTTTATAACTAACGATTGATAAAACATTTTTGTCAAGAAAAAAATCCAAAAGGGAGACAGAAACTGTCAGAAACCGCATAAAACATTCATTTAAAGGCTAATGTATTAAGAAAAGGAAACTACAAATAGCCAAAATGCTCAATTCTAAATTGAAAAAGAAAAGAAAATTTAAAAAATGCAAAAATAAAATGGAAATGCAACGAAATAACAAGGAAAAAATCCATAATCTAAATACAAATTCCTAAACTGCATGGAACAGAGTCAAAAATGATTATGAATAATTTGACCAGAATATTAAAAGAGCTAAACAGAAGGAAGAACAAGCCCAATCAAGGCCAGACAGAGATCATAGCCAGTAAGGTAACAACATGAGCACACTAAGTAGTTTTGGGGACAAAAAAGAATGAACATCAAAACCCCAAGCAGAATTTAGCAACCAAACTAAAGGAACAAAAATTCCTAACCAAAGCAAACTCAAGCACATGCAACAATGATTTGTTTTGAAAACCCAAAAATTAGGACAACCAAAGCCAAATTTGCCATACTTATACATGCTCACAGTGATGATATCACACATCACAAGGTCAGGATCACATGACAACAAATGGCAAATCAAGCCCCCCCAAAAAATGTGACTGAACTACATATGATCTCACCATAATGGCACAAGCAACTGAGACATAAAGTGAAAATGGTACATTAAATTGATACAAAAAGCATGTAAAATATTAATATTACAACATAAGCAACAAAGCCAAACCTGAAAACCCAAAAACAAAGTGGTCAAAAGACCATTATGCTATAAAAAAGAGTTTATAAAGGTTCAGAGAACAAACACCACAATGGCAAAAACTAATACCACTGCACTGATGTTTTGAATACCTGAGGAATAAATAACTGTGCCAAAATTAAAAGTCTTAACACAGTATGTAATTAAAAACAAAGCATTAGAGGGAAATTATAGTCAGTCAATCATTGTCCAACCTGCTATATCCTAACACAGGGTCACGGGTGTCTGCTGGAGCCAATCCCAGCCAACACAGGGCGCAAGGCAGGAACAAATCCTGGGCAGGGTGCCAGCCCAACGCTGGGCACACACACCCACACACCAAGCACAATTTAGGATCACCAATGCACCTAACCTGCATGTCTTTGGATTGCGGGAGGAAACCCACGCAGACACCGGGAGAACATGCAAACTCCACGCAGGGAGGACCCGGGAAGTGAAGCCAGGTCTTCTTACTGCAAGGCTAGCAAAATATAATAAAAAAAATAAACAAACATAACTAATAATTTAAAAGCTAAAAAATAACAACTTAGTAAAAAGAAAGGAAACAAATACAAAAGAAAAAACATACACTAGAGGAAATTCAGGCATGTGAACATAATAGTTCAATGTAAAAGCCTTTTTTCTTTAGTTTCCTTGAAAATAGCTAGCATTAACAGAGAAATTGTACATTTTTTTAATAACATCCTTCAAGGGGTCTATATTGGCCAGCAGTAGGATAGCACCTTGAATCTGAGAAGGGCTTAGAGGTCTATCCAACTCCTCTATAAAGGGTGTTGAGCTGAGGAATTCACAGCTCATCAAAAAGTATTTGATAAGAGCCTTACTGTCGATATACTGTATTTAAATGTGTCTGTCACCTTAAAGCATAGTTTCTTAAACTATTTTGAGTTTGTGGGTTTCCTGCCTTATGGGTCCCTCAGAGTAGTGACTCACCATTGCATTCAGTGGGAAAGGAACTGGTGTGGTTTCTCTCATAACTGATCATCATTGGCAATCGACAATGACTGTTGGTGGCAATTCTTCAAGTGGGATCCCCCTCAAACCTACTGGTCGTTAATGACTGGGTCTTGAAGACACTAAGAAGGGCAAGATTGTGTTGTGAGAAAAAAAAAGTTAAGTACAACTGCCAAAGTATTCCTTAAATATGATATTTATTCCTTTTTGATCAATAATTATTGATTTCTTCAACTGATTTATTTAATTGAATTCCAAAAAATCCATCCCTTGTCCAGGCAGTTGCTTAATTATTCTTCTTGTCCATGCTCATAATAGGAGTATTGTGACATGAATATTAGTTGGTGTATTTCTGTTAATACTTGTGTGGAAAATTATTTCATAAATTCATCGTGTGCTATTAATAATGATCTGAGTCTGCAGTTGCAAGTTGAAATAGTTTGAAAGTTTAGTCTTGTACACTCACTGATAAAACTAAAGAAATTTCCAGGGATCATACAAATTATGGTCCTTGATAAACTCTGCAATTATCACAACTGTCTTAGGCATTATGGTTACAGTTGAAGATGACCTTTCTAAGACAGAATTTAATATACAGTTACAATCGCCCATAATTGGGGTTGCATATGTATTAATATTTCAACTCCTGTAGTCTTCTTGTCATAGTTGGAATGAAATACCAAGCCAACCTCAGTTCTTTTCAGCCAAGATTAATCTTTAAAATTTAAATGGGTCTCCTGCAGGTAGGCTATTTTAAACCCGAGTGCAGTAAGAAGTGTTAGGAGTTTTACTTTTCTGAATTCATGATTGAGAACTTTAATTTTAAACTTTTAAAATGTACAGTAATGAGTTATTCATTTTATGAAGTTTGTTTTTGTAATTATGGCTCATGTTTCTTAGAGAAAGGAGAACATATTGCATTTTTAAGTTATTATAACTAAAATAGTGAGAGACAGTGGCTTCAGAAAGTATTCAGATCTCTTCACTTTCCACAAACAATGTGGCAGTGGCCTCGGGACAACTCTATATCAGTCCCTGAGTGGCCCAGACAAAGCCCACACTTAAACCCAATAGAACACCCGTGGAGAGACCTGAAGGTGATAATTTACAGATGCTTCTCATTCAGTCTAACTGTGCTTGAGAGGATCTGACAGAAAGAATGGGATGAACTGCCCAAATCCAGGTGTGCAAGGTTTGTACAGCTTCCTCAAGAAGATTGAAAGTTGTAATTGCTGCCAAAGGGGTTCCACAAAGTACTCAATTAAGGGTCTCATATTTATATAAACGATAGATTTCATTATTTGATTTTTATAAATTCGCAAACCTTTTTGAAAACATGTTTTCAGTATGTCATTATGGGTTACTGAGTGTAGATCGATATGAAAAATGGCAAATGTATCCATATAAAATTAAATGTATAACACACTACAGTGTGCAGAAACTAAAGGGTTCTGAATACTTTTGAATCAACTGTATATCAGATGTCAGTCGCTACAACCGATGACACACCTCCAGCTTGCTTAACCAGTCAAGGCCTTCTGCAGACTGTTGAAGGATCCTGTCCTCTGACATTCTACCAAGCACTATGTCGTCAAAAGACACAAGCGCATACCAAAAATACTTTATTAAACTATGGAATCATATTCATGACACTCAAAAAATTGGTACTGTGTAATTTTACAAAACAATTTTGTTATTTCACAAAAGCATTGTGTTATTTTGTATTAATTATTGTGGTCATTTTCAATAATTATTGCATTATCTATATATATAATTCACTAAGGCAAGACACCCATGGAAAGTACGCCAGAAGGGGCGTGGTTTCACTAAGCCGCCGACAAGTAAGACACCTATGGCGCACGCAGGAAGGAGCCAAGCCCACCAACTACAAGACCATTGGATACGACGACAACTCGCAGAGCCACGCCCACCAACTCGACGCGACGACACAGAAAAAACGGCGTCATTTATATTCGTCTCTCGTAGAGGCCACATGCACCTCCGAGCGACGTTGACTGTTCATAGAGGCATGTTTCTCACGGAGGTGAATCGCCATATGCAGGATGTAAAACGGTTTGCGAGGGGTATCCCATGGGATCCTTAAAACAATCCTTTACAACTGAGGTTAACACACAATGAAGTAAGCAGTCTTTAAAAACCGAGTTTTCAGTTATGACGCACGACCGCGTGCACCATAGCAAACTGTTTTACACGCTACATACAGCAATTTGCGCTACTACCATGGTCGGGTGTCTTGGTGGATTATATATAGAAAAGCAGCCAAAACCGCACAGAGCAATGAAAAGTCTACATGAGTCACAGGTGCATGTGGACTGTGCAAAGACGACAACGACTCAAGTGACGAGTTGGAGGTGGGCACATGAGCAAACAGGGCGTGATGGCGGTCCGCCAGTTTTCAGTCACGGACGATTGTGTGTTGGTTCATTCCGTGCATTGTTACAATGTTGCTTTTCTTGCTGATTTATTACATTACCGATTTTTCAAATGTTAATTTTCTCCCTGTGCTTAAAAATCATTAAAAAACCGGCCTGATTATGCAGCGTATAGTACGCAGCGGGTTGGCTAGTTTCACAATAAATTGCCCACTGCTGCCAGTATTGTAACGCTCGTGCATGCTTTGGCCATCTAATGGCAGATGTTAAGGGAGTGCTTAAGCACATGCGTAGCATGCAGTTAAGTGAATACAGTGAACAGGTGAACAAACCAGATGTATCGAATTATTAAAATATATTAGGTATTAAATAAATACTATTATGTAACAGTACAAATTAGAATTGACTTGATGCTTAATACCTTTAAATACAGCTCTATTTTGAACCTTCTTCGGTGAAGAGTCCAAAAAAAATTATTAATCTGATTTTTCTCCTATAGAGTATCGGTTTTCATTTTAGCGCTGAGCAAAACATTATTTCTGGTCTCACACTTCAGATTTAATGATAAAGGCCATAAAGAACAATTGCACAGTAAGCAGTAAACTCTTATTTTCTTGATTTTCTGTAACGGCATCTCCTGGATTTTTGTTAAGGACTGCCTGTAGTACTAGTGTCTTGTACCGTGTTAGCCATTATGAAAGTAGTGAGAAGTCAAGCAAAATGACCCCTTTTATTGGTTAACTAAAAAGTTACAATATGCAAGCTTTCAGGGCAACTCAGGCCCATTCTTCAGGCAAGATGTAATCTTTTTAGTTAGCCGATAAAAGGTGTCATTCGCTTGACTTCTCACTACCTTGCTAAGGACTGTGACATGAATTCATTAGGATTGTCAGACTTGGCCCCTTCTGGAACTCCTGAAATTCTCACTTTTTTTCACCTGTTAATAACTATGAAGTGGTTTGGGTTATGAATATTGATCTAGAAATATAGACTTCTTATTATATATTACGTCCTTTTTCAGTCTAAATTGATTCTTACTATTTACATAGCAAGGGTGTCTGATGGAACTGTTGAACATTATTTTAAAGAACTAAGATATGAATGCACAATTTCCCTCTTAAAATCATGACTGGATCCTTTAACGATTTAGTGTGCACTTTTTAATGAGTGATCAATATTATATAGATTTTCTATTTTATACTTCATTTTTCTAAACTGTATAAAAAAAATGTTTTTAGGTTATCTTCAGTAAAACTAAACACGTCTTCTTGCTTTTTATTAATTTTTAACAGTTTGGCTTCCAATCTGCCTCCAATTTGCAAGCATAGAATAAGGTAGATGGGACTAACCCCCAATTCACTTCTTTGTAGATTTAAAAGAATCACAAAAATTCCAAGCAGTAGTTGATGGAGTCTTTTTAATTTTTAGGTAGTGTGAGGGATAGTCAGCTATATATTCCAGACCACACCTCCAAGCCGCCAGATGGAGCCCTCCCAGCGGCATGGAGGTTCCCCAAATTTCAGCAGAGACTCATGGACCTTATAGTTTTTATAAACAGCCCTGCTGGATACCATGGGGACCACCAGGAGCCGCTATAGGGAGGCTTGGGAAGTGCTACGTGCCCTATAACCCGGAAGTACGTCCTGGTCACATGAACAGTAGGAACGACGTGCTTCTGGGGTGAAGAAAAAGACTTTGTATCCGACCCAGAAGGGTTAAGGAGTCTCATGTACTGTAGGGTGGATTCACTTCCGGGTCAGGAGATATAAAAGGACCATGGGAAATCCCAGATGCTGAGCCGGAGTTGGGAGGAAGTGCGACAGAGCTGCTGGGAGGAGCGGAGGATTGATTGTTTATTGAATTATTGTATGGTAGTAGTCTGGATTAGTGGTGCTTGGTGCACATTATTATTATAATAAATAATAATTATTGGACTTTTACCTGGTGTTTGGCGTGGTACCTGAGGGTTTAAGGGAGCAATAGCGCCCCCTACTGTCACAGTGGAAAAACAAAGAGCTTTAGTGGAAAAAATGTGCTTTTATTAAAATGCTCCTATCATGTTGCATTTATCCTTACAATCTGCCTAATCGGACACAGTGTATCAATAATTTATGATATCATTAAGAAATGAGACTACGTACTATGTAATAATATATAATTCACTAGAGCACTCCCTGTTGACCGGAAATAAAACCATAATGCTCTCTTATGTTGACAGGAGGCTCCTATTTGTTTCTCAAGTTCAAAACGAGAAATTCATTGTAAGGCATAATGCATTTTGTAAGCAGTGTCAGAAAGAAATTGCATCACATCAGAATTAATGGATCAATACCACGATCAGTCTGATGGTTTAAATGACAGCAACACTCCATAAAGCGTCTTGTAAGGCACAGGTGTTAATCCAGGAATCAATAGACAGCACAAAGAACATGTGTTCAATATAAACAGAGAATATATACGTAAATGAATGTGGTACTGCCCTAATTCATACTAGTCACAGGGCGTTTGCTACTGAAATATGCCATAATCACATTTGCATGGAGTGATAATAAATTATTACCTGAAAAATTGCATTTTTCTTGCATTACGTGTTTAATATAGTTTAATGATATGTGTAACTACAGTATTTAAGTAAAATAATAATAATAAGACATGAAAATTTCCAATGTTATTAATCCATTTTATTAAAGAATTATGTAAATTCACACTATTCGTTAAGGTGGCTGGGGGAATTAAAAATCCACTTGAAATGAGTTGTGCATTATTAGCTGGCTATAATAATAATGGATCTGCCTAATATATTATAAAAACTGATTTATTGCTAAAGCTGTTCTGATTTACTGTTGCAGCAACGCAGGCACAACTGAAAATCATTATTTAATGCTTTGAAATCCGTTATTAGGCCACTTTCCAAGAGTGACTCTATAATTGTACAATATGCCTATATGGTGAAGCTGGCAGAGAGGAACTCTTATTAGCCAAAGTCAGGCTTTGCAAGCTATAAATAAGGAACACCACAAAAAGCATCGTGTCCCCAAACATTTAATCACATTTTCCAGTTGATAGTGAAGCCAAACATTTTTCTTAGATTTGATTGTTAAAAAGAAACTGCACATTCCTGCATAAGGGAATCAATTTTATAGAAAGAAAGTTCACAGCAGTGGATAAAGTGGAAACGTGAAGGTAAAGTTTTCCAATAAAACAGCATGCAGTGCAGCGCAGCTGAGGCTCTGTGCAGTCGATTACAATCTAAATTACGCTTTATTTATTGCAACCACAAAAAAGAAACTATTTAGCTTACTTAAGGTGCTGCCCAACAACTCTGATTAATAATCACAGTTTTTCTTATATTAAGGTCTATACATTTTACACTGCGCACTTTAAAATTCTTTGTTGTGTGATTTTGCTGCAAGTACCTTTAGTCAAACTTAATTGTTTGAAGTGTTGATTAGAATCTGCATGCTTTATTTCTCTGGAAAAACTTATCATCGTATATAATCAACCAAGTTTTATGTGAATTTATTTTACATATTGCTTAAAGGTAAAGCAGTTCTGCAAGGCTTAAAGAAGCCAAAATCCTTCTGATCATTTTTATTTACTAAGGGCACCTAAATATTTTTATATACAATGAGCATTTGAAATCCTTTCATCAATGCAATATCCTCCAATATTGCTTCACGTTGCCTTTTTGTTTCTTGCCCTTTGTGTTCCACATAATGTATACAGTACAGTAGCAATGAAGTCTACATCAATAGGTGCAGATCAGTGACAAACAGTGGAACAAATGCTACTCTTCAGAATAATCTCCATTATACAAGTTTTGGAAAAATCGGTGTAAGTCGGTGGTTCTCAACCTGTGGGGGCGCGAAGATGTGATAAAAAGAAAACAAGAATCGAAAATATGAAAAATACGTCTATTGAAACCAAAACAAATTAACTTAAACTACATTTTGATACTAGAAAAATAAATATAGAGTTACAGTAGATAAATGTCGATAAAAGTTAAGTAGGTATAATAAAACTTGTAGCGGTGTATCAGCAGCAAAAAATATAGGAATACGTTTTATTAGGGTTTCAAAAAAACGTTAGGGGGGCATGATTAAATTAAAAAAACTCGGGTCGCAAATACTTAAAGGTTGAGGTGTAAGTGATATCAGGGTGGCACAGACAAAGGACGGTGAAGTCCAACCAGGCAGTGTAGGCAGCATATGTAAGCTCTGTGTGTGTGTGTGTGTGCGCCATTCATATGAAAAAATTCATATCAATTTCTTTTTATTTTTGATTTCACATGCTTTATTAATCCCCAAGGGGAAACTGTCTTGTTGCATGCCCTTTGAGGGAACCTTAAAGAAAGGGCTGCCTGACTAGACTCACAAAAAAACGTGTTATCTCCTTGCCTACATTTTTGCACTTACCAGACATTCATTTATGACACCTTATCAGCAAAAACTTGTTTTTGATTGATTTAATGTCATGTTTTACCATACACCAGTTTCTAAGCCCACTTAATACTTAGCGGGGTCATGGGAACCTATCCTTGTAAGCATAGGATGCATGGCAGAAATACTCCCTGGACAAGGGGCCAGTCCTTCGTGGTTTTGTATTTTAATTACACCTTTTTTTCAGTATATACTTCTTACTTTACTTCCATTGCCTTTATAATAATCTCTGACATCTAGGACTGTGAATTAGATTAAGTGAGCTTTATTATGGGTAGATGGATATTATTTCTTTTTTCGTCTCACTTATTCATTTGCAAAAGATAAATAATTGGCCCAGCACATTGTGCTTTCCTGAATGGGATTCCAGGTTATCCTTGGTTTGCTCTTGAAAAGAATCAATCTGTTTTTATTGAAGAAAAAAAGAACCGTAAGTGAATGAATTACAGTTACATATTAAAAATGTTATCTAGCAAAAAGATTCAAACCCCAAAACTAACCAAATAAAATGAAAAAGGAAAAAGACAGGAAGGCCAAAAATAATAAGCAGTAGTTAGTCAAATTGACTATTGTTACAGAAATTAAACATGATTGATGATTAGTTTAGCTTCAAATGGCATTGATTAGTGAAAAATAACGTGGGTTGGAGCGTCTGAGGTGGCGATGGTAGATTGGCCATCTTGTCCTGTGAAGAAGATTACTTGTGTTCTGTTCGGTGTGTTGTATTTAACCCATTTTTTGACACCCATTGCACGCCCAACCTACCTACCTACCTGGAAAGGAGGGGGGGGGGGGG
>JANRMT010062800.1:13835151-13883028 GCA_026402145.1 Polypterus bichir lapradei | reverse complement strand
TTTCTAATAATCTCAATAACATGCTCTACTATGGTAAAATGAAAAAAATAAATTCTTTAGAGTTTATTACACTAGGAACAAGTCCTGAGCCAGAAAAAGAGAAATCCACAAATAATTCTGACTTGCCAAAATATTTCTAGGCATCAACATCCAAAGGATTGATATGAAGCTCTGAAAATACAGAAGAAAAGATTGTACAGTAAATCCCTGTTCAAACTCCTTGGCTTGTAATGAGACCTCGACATATGGTTCACCAAGTGCCGTCTGAAGATTGCGTGCAATGTAAGACACATCTGGAAGAGAATTGAAACCAGGATGGAAGCCCACAGAATGTGAGCAAAAGAAGCGTCAGGCTTCTTGAAGTTTGCAAACCTGAAAAGAGGCTTAAGAACGAGAAGGTCAAATTGACATTGTAGTAGAGGCTTGAGTCTAGAAGCAGAGTACATTAAAGCATCAAAGAAGAAACGTTGGACATGCAAATGTTTAAATGTTGAAGTCTAACATGTAGAAATATTTAAAACTGCAGCCTTCCCAACCACTACGGAGAACTGTGGAACTGCCAAAAAACCTAGCAGGGGAAAAGGAAAAGAGCACCAGGAGTTTAAGAGCCAGAGGCACATCTGTAAGCCCTTACGGCAAAGTGTAAATGTGGTATAAAGAGAACAAGGAAGAGAATAAAACACAACAATTACTCTATAGTAATGTTATGTGATAATGGTGCCTGCAGTAAATTTGATTCCATTAATGCAGATGAATAACAAATTTAGTAGAAAATTGCTTTTTGTAAGGCCAGAGGGGAAACTTTTGAGTCAAACAGGCAGATCAGTAATGATCGGTAATAAAGGTAGAAAAGCATCAAGCTCACGATACAGTAAAGAATAATGGAAGGATGTAGAAAAATGAGGAGGATTAAAATTAAAGAGGATGAAGAGAAGGTCTACGCAAAAATTGTTTTGAAGTAGAAGGATCAGCTATGAAAGAAATACTGGAGAGTGCAAGAGTTGGGTTTTGGGGTGGTGGCATGGCACTACCAGAAGATGATAAATGAATATGTACATTTATATTGTATTCGATAAAAGAAGGCACCTAAATGGAAGAACTGGGAAGATCTTTTCCCTTTGTTGTGGAAAAGGGGGTTGAGTCATTTAACCGGAAAAAGCAACATTAAATTAGTGACTGCATATAACCAACTATTAAGAATTAGAACTGGACTGTGACACCCCAGATGTACTGGACTACACACTGGGTGTCTTGTAGTATGGGACTGATTGGGATCAGAATTGAGTGATGTTACACAGGGAAGCACAGACACAAAAAAGGTGGGATTACAAGAAACAAAACTGAGTTTTTATTTACAGGTGCACAGAAAACAGTATCAGGTGGGCTTTTTTTAACACAGTCCTCAATGCAATTGACACACAAAACACAAAGAAGGAATATCCCAAAAAATGGAAAAATTGTAAAATATTTACCGTGAATATTGCCAGTCAATAAATGAAAAAGAAGCAATAAGTGTGTTGTTATACTACATTTTTCTTTAATATTAATGTCACTGTCTCTATGCTCACTGGTATGGATTTATTCACATGCGCATGCTAAGTTTGGCACACAAAGGCTCAGCAGTTAGAATTGCCAACCAAGCATAGACTAGATAGCCAAAGACAACTGGAGGATTGTATAGTCAGCCTAAACAAAGAATAGAGTATTTCTGTCCTCTGTCAGCACAAAATCTTCTTTCCTTGTTGGGAGAATGAGAACCGGCATGTAAGCACTATGATATTTCTGTATTTTGTGGAGGAGGAGTTCAGCACTACCTGCCCTTGTTTGGAGACAGAGAGGACCAGCAAGTTGAAGAAGAACAGTATAAAAGGCTTGGACAACAGCCAGACCCTTTGAGGCACGAGTCGGCAAAGTTCCGAAAAACCTCCCAGCGTGGGGACGAGAAATGGCAGACTGTGTTGAACCAGATTCCCACCTGGATAAAGTCTATCATATGCCTCTTGTCTGTAACCGCGTTAACCGTCAGTAAATGTAAGCTAAAGTATATTTTTTCTCATTTGATTCCTGTACCGCCGTAATCACGATGGGAGGGATATCGCCTTTTCTGGTATATTACTATATTGTTTAGTTACTTAATATGCCGCAATTTCAAAAGAACACATTTCCAAGAGAGCTAATGCCTCTTCAGGAAACATGTGTATACACACAAAATAGGAAGTCTTCCTAAATAACAATGCAATAAGGAAGATACTACACAAAAATAAATACAGTCCCTCCAATAATATGATCCAGAAAAATATTTACAAAGAGAAAAATTAGTGTATATACAAAAAGACTATAAAGTGCACCACAAACACAATTTATATTAATACCTCCACCAAAACAATATTATAAGTAGGAGATATTTATTTCTATATTGTCAAAGAAGAGACAAGTGAGCCACAAAAAGAGTTGTTTCCTGGCTCCAAAGGAGTTAAGTGTTGTGCACAATTGAGTACAGATTTGAGTCCAGAACAGAACTGTCTCGATGAGGCAAAGATGGCGGTTTTAAAGGAGAGGACAGGAAGTGATGTCATTAGGGATGGGAACGGAAGTAACGTCATCAGGCCACCGGAACCGGAAGTGACGTCCTCAGAATCAGACGTAATTTCCCATAATTGGTCTGCAGTGGAAAGAGAGAAAGGGTCAGTACACTCTGCCACCCCCTGGTCTGGCGTGGAATTACCCTTATTCAGGCTCTTTAACTTCCTCCCATGTGCACATGTGTGACAACATATGCAAAATAAGGCACAAGCTGCTATGCTTCATGTACTATTAGCAATCAGCTACACCAAACTCTCACCACCATAATGTCAGGAGGCAGGAAGTGCGCCTTTTATACTGGGGAGCATAAATTCCAGCCAATCCCGTGTCACGCCGCTGCCTTGCTCCAATTGTGGCAGACACAGGTGCATTTCACTTACGTGCTACGCCCCTCCCCTGCAAGGCCTGTATTAAATGACATGGTGGCCTCGTGAGCGCACCCACGGTGTGCTTCAACCAGACAAGCCAATTCATTCAAATTGAGTTGTTGTAACTTTATCCCATTCTCTGAAACGCTGCATACTTTACCCTAATGTTCGATGCTTCTTATTTTGCAGCAGCAGGTGCCTATGAAGACACTTGTATTTTGACCGGGCACACGTGAAGTGCAGTAAGCCTTTCCTGAATAAACGTCTGCCCAACCGCTTCTGTCACAAGGCTCAATCCTGCTGGAGCAAAAGTTGAAATTTTCGTGGAAGCTCATGCTTGCACTTTGACTGTTTAAAAAGGTAAATGCTTATATTGTTGTAAGTTTAAACTGTTTGCACTAGTCTTAGCATGTTTTTCTTTAATTTAGTCATGCCCGGCACTCACATTTCCACATGGACCAAGAAAGGGACAAGTTATTAAAAATACAGTTAGGGAAAAAGATCTGATTAGGTGGCTATGTGATGGCGGGAGGAAAGAGGAGCAGTCACGGACAGTAAAATAATGTGGTGGGTCATAGGTGACAGATGAGAGGTTCTGTGTAAGTAGGACAGGTGCATTCTGTGTCACTGCAGGCTGAGCTGAATGAGGCCGCCTTCTTGGGGGAGCAGCAGCAGGACTGCTAAGTGTGTCTAAAGAAGACAGCAGTTTGAATGTTGAGTGGTAGAAGGTTTCCAAGAATAAAACTTATAAAAGATGGGCAAAGATAAATGTGAATGTGAGATGTTGATTAGGTTTGAGAAGAAGAAGTAGGAGAAGAAGTCAGGTGTGAATGACTTGGGACTGAATAATCCTGGAGTCCCTTTGAAGGCCATGGAGGCGGTGGAAATCAGAGAAGTGAAAGTAAATTGAACGGGAGTCGCTCAATACCCTGAATGCACAATTTCATTGAGCAGTCAATAAATGGCTCATGAAGTGGACAGGAAAAAGCAGTGGACTTGAAATGATTTGGAATATAGCTACCAGACAAGGTGAGTGTATTTTGTAAAGGGTTCACCTTCCCTGAAAAATGCATTCCTTTATCTCACAACCTAATGCAAGTCCAAAATGACCAATGCACACCACCTAAAAGGCCTTGGAGCTCAAAACACTGAAACGCTAAACAACAAATAGCACTTAACTTGGCTTTTACAGCTTATGTTACTTGCACAAAACATGCAGCTGTAGAGTCAAGGAGCATACTGTATATTATTATCATCAGAACAACAGCTCTGATAGAACTGGAACATGAACGGGTTTTCCGTTTATCGTTGAATTCTTGGCTCTTGAGTCACACTGGATCAGATTACGGGTCTAAAGTAGGTATGGCTTGATGATTCCAGCAGAGAATCTTTTTTATCTTTTAAGTATTATACAATTATACAATAACACTCCTTTTTCTCTCTTCTTCTGTCTATAATCAGAGTTTTTCAACATATATATAAAGGACTATCCATCCATCCATTATCCAACCCGCTATATCCTAACTACAGGGTCACGGGGGTCTGCTGGAGCCCAACCAACACAGGGCGCAAGGCAGGAAACAAACCCGGGCAGGACGCCAGCCCACCGCAGGGCACACATACACCCACACACCAAGCACACACTAGGGACAATTTAGAATCGCCAATGCACCAAACCTGCATGCCTTTGGACTGTGGGAGGAAACCCACGCAGACACGGGGAGAACTCTGCAATACAGAATAATTAAAATGCTCAAACTACAATGTGTAACAGATGTACAAGTTTTGTATTAAATGTTTTGTGTTTCGGCAAGAAAGAATTTCTCCTCGTAATACTGGCTTGCTAAATTTCATTCTGCTTGTAGTGTGAAGAACGTGTTTGTTGGAACATCAAGAACTGTTAGGACAGCAGAAAATATGAAAAGGGTGAGACAGAATAAAGTGGAAAGTCGCTATTGAGCATGATGTCAGTCGGTATATCCTCCAACCCGCTGTACCCTAACACAGGGGTCTGCTGGAGCCAATCCCAGACAACACAGGGCACAAGGCAGGTAATAAACCCTGGGCAGGGCACCAGCCCACCGCAGGGCATATATAAAA
Organism: Polypterus bichir lapradei; assembly: GCA_026402145.1. Taxonomy (NCBI): domain Eukaryota; kingdom Metazoa; phylum Chordata; class Cladistia; order Polypteriformes; family Polypteridae; genus Polypterus; species Polypterus bichir. The sequence goes on along the minus strand of JANRMT010062800.1, from coordinate 13,877,977 downwards.
GACTAGGCATCCACAATTCAGTTCCAATTTTGTTTTGTTTTGCCTCTTTATATGTTCCATTGGTCTTAAATGAATGCAAGCTAAATTTTTGTTTAAAATATAAATAATAAGTATCACCAAAAGTAACATATATGCCATTCTAATTTTTGATTATGTTTGCTTCATACTACTCTGTCTGTAGTGAGCCCAGATGGGGTAAGCTAACATTTTTCAAATGAGCTTCATGGTTAATGATACATTTTTCTAAATGAGTTCACCAATGGCTCGACATTCCAGTTTTCATTTGACAATTCAATAAACTGAGTAAAAAACTGTCATCGTGTAGCTACATTATTCCTAAAAAATGCTTTTGTTCTTTGTATTTCAGATGGGTTAAAGGAGAAATCTTGATAAATAATTCTGAAAACATTACAGTTTGAAATGTTTAATACTACCAACTGGCATCATGCTCAATAGTGAATTTCCACTTTATCCTGTCTCACCCTTTTCGTATTTTTTGCTGTCCTAACAGTTCCTGATGTTCCAACAAACACGTTCTTCACACTACATCCGTCCATCTATCCATTATCCAACCCGCTATATCCTAACTACAGGGTCACGGGGGTCTGCTGGAGCCAATCCCAGCCAACACACGGTGCAAGGCAGGAAACAAACCCCAGGCAGGTCACCAGCCCACCGCAGGGCACATACACACATATACACACACACACACACCAAGCACACACTAGGAACAAGGAGACTGAAATTTAGCAAGCCAGTATTACGAGGAGAAAATTTTCTTGCCAAAGCACATAAAACTTAATACAAAACATGTACATCTGTTACACATTGTAGTTTGGGCATTTTAATTATTCTGTATTGCATTTTTTGCAGAGTTCTCCCCGTGTCTGCATGGGTTTCCTCCGGATACTCCTGGTTTCCTCCCACAGTCCAAACACATGCAGGTTAGGTTGGCACCCTGCCCGAGGTTTTTTTCCTGCCTTGCGCCCTGTGTTGGCTGGGATTGGCTCCAGCAGACCATCATGACCCTGTAGTTAGGATATATAGCGCGTTGGATAAGAGATGGATGGATTTTTTTTGCAGAAAACTAAATTATTAAAAGGGTTGGAAATGGAAAATTGTTTTTTTCCGTATTAGATGCAATGCATGCCATAAAGGCAAACGCATGATGAGGTGCCAACCAATTGTTAACAGCCATTGAAACTACATTTGCCTTATGGCACTGACATGGCACGATATTTACCCCCACCCAGTTCCCTCATCCTCCACAAAACCCTGTTAACCACCAAGTCTTTGTGCTGCAATTGTTTTTTTTTTTGTTGTTTCAACATTTCAGTCTAGCATTGCTGTCCCTTCACCTCACAAGCTTATCGGTGTCATTTTCTATTGTCTCCCTTTTTCTTTTACTGTATGCGACTTTCCTTGTCAGTTGCCTCAGTTGATTTCTTCACTAGTTGTGAAAGAGATGCTGGTATCATGGGAGTATTTATTGTATTTGCATGCCATAGAAATGAAAGACCCCTGTGATGTGCTACTGTTGTTCTGCCTGTATTTTGCTGCCATAAATATTCTTATAAATAGAGGAAGGCACATCTCTCACTACTTGGACTAATTCTCCCCACTCAGGTAATTTTACTACGCGGTCATTTGACGACCCATCATAAACATGTTCAATCTGAGTGGTAACCCATAGTTTAAGATACACTGCTTTAAAGTTGTCAGTTGTGTTTTAAGTTCTTTATCAGTTTAACAGAGTAACTTAGTGGGTACAGCATGGAGAGAAGCTGTGTCAGCCCACTGAGGCCATCTGCAGGAATGAGAAGTGTGCCGGGAGGGCTGAAGTGGTGTGCCTGCAGTGTATGCTGGGTGAATATTGGCTCAAAAGAGCGGGTATGTTGTATGCTGGTTGAATATTGGCTCAAAAGAGCGGGTATGTTTTTGATTCTTGGCCTGAATAGGGGAGTAGCTGCAATTAAACTTAATCTGAAATTTTGAATTGATTGATCTTAATCGGCAGATACCAGGTTAAAACCAAAGGCTGCATATATCAGACCTTACACAGGATAATGTAAGAGTTCCAAATCTACCAAATCCTATTCAGGGTTGGGCAGTCGAGCCTATCTGTCAGCATTGGAAACCAACCCTGAAAAGGATACCACACAGGATTTACAAATTTCGAATCATAAATGAGCCAAACACACATATTGAAGGAAATATGGAACACCCAAAGAAACACCCCAGACAGACAGACATGCACGAATGTGTGAACTGCCCAGCGGGCAGCAACCACGCATGGGATTCAAACCCAGGATGATGGATCTGTGAGGCAACAGTGACATCCAGTGTGTCACCATGCTACCCCATCAGAGCTGTATGTTAATAAAATTAAACATTGTTCAATTTGGTACGAATTGGTAAAACAAAAAATAATATGCTGAAAATTAAAGCAAAGATAAAATCACATAAAAAACACATTCAATGTGTTGTCTTTGCACATGGTATATTGCAATTTAATATTTGTACGAAATATAATTTGTTCATTTGGTCCTCAGTTAACCTCAGAACACCGTGTTCTGTATAGCATCTGTGACTCTAAAGTGCATAATCATACAGAGTTGAAAATGTTTCTTGTATCTCTGAACTGCTCGGCTTCTCAAAACACTTTCCTAATGTTATTTTATTGATTTGCAGAAATTTGATGCTGGATTATTATTTTTATTTTTTTATATAAATATTGATTTTATATTAGATGCTGGAAAAAAAGAGGGTTGGACTGCTCACTGCTAAAGACTATAAGGCCTGTTGTGGCAAAATATATGAGTGAAGGAGGCAGTTTTTACCTTAAAATCGATAATGGGATGCAACTCTGAGTAACAGACTATTGTATTTTTTATTGGGTAAAATATTTCAACTGTCTCATTACCCCTCTAATTCAAATACAACAAAAAAGTAAATGATCAAGGTAAAAGTAAGTTAGCACTGTTAGACATTCATATTAGGACATGGCTTCAGGCATCTTCCTTTGTTTTGAAAATGACAAATAAAATGGGTTTATCTTTTTGAGTCGGCTTGTATGTATCTACTGAATCAATCGAGTTGGAGATGGCGGGCCTCATTTGGGAAATGACTGCATGACATAAATCGAGCGCACACTCATTTCCATTGACTGATTTGACATTTTTGTGTTCATAGGGGAGAAGTAAATCGCACATCATCTCTATGCAATAAATAAAGTGACATTGAAACTTAAGATTGAAAACTGCTATTTTTTACATACAGTTTGTGGTGCAGTAGCTGGAGCTGGCGCTTATAGCTCTACTAGCCTGGACTGAAATCTCGGCTAAGTTGCTGTCTGTGGTGGTTTTGTCCATGCTCCCTGTGCCTATTTGATTTTTGTCCTGGTTATTCTGTTTTGTTTCCACTTCCTAAGATGAGTTTTATTAATGTGCACAAGTGTGATATGCATTGGATTGTTGTCTTATCCAGTGCTGGTGTTTGCTGTGTGTCTAGTCTATGTGTGTAGCTGGTGTAGAATCCAGAGAATGAATTAATGAACATTAAAGGTCTCAGATCTCGTCAATAATATCAAGATTATTTGTGGGCTATTCCTAATGTTAATAACATAACATTCTGATTTAAATTGCTTCATCAAATTCAGGGTTATAGGTTCGACAGCGAATCCCAGCAGCACTGGATACAATGTAGAAAAGATTCCTAGACAGCCCACTGCAGGACCCACTCCAACAAGTAACCACACTCACAAAGGGGTCAAAGCAGAATTGCCAGTTAGCCTAACCTGCATGGCTTTGGGGATGTGGGAGGAAAACCAGAGTTTGCTGTGAAAAACATATGAAGAAATAGGGAGAATAAGCAACCTCTGCACAAACAACATCCTGGCATGGGATTTAAATCCCGTACCCTGGATCTATATGGTGGCACCATGCTGCTTCTTTTAGTGTTCATATTTACTGGGCATGTTAATAATTTTTTTTGCACTTTTTTCAAAAAAGACTGATTAATTGATTAGGGTTAGAAGTGGAACATTAATTCATTCCGTATTATTGTCCATTCTTTAATTATTGAATCTGCCCAAACCAGTTCTGAGTCAAAGGGTGACAGAGACTATCCCAGTAGCATTGAGCGCAAGACAGGAATCATCCCTGGACTGGGTGCCAGTTCATCACATGGGCGCAGTAACTTATTAAATCACACTGAGTCAGTTTAGAGTCACCAGTTAACATACATCTTTGAGATTTGGTATTAAAACTTTGCATAACATAACACTTTTTAAACATTTCAGGGCTGTGGAGGCCAGAGCTGTTCAGCGTTCATTAGAATTTCCTGTGTTTTGTGTTCTGTGCATGTGCATGTCGGGTTGGGCTGCAAGATGCTTTGGGCAATCAAAAGTTGAATAAATCAGTTGGAGAGAGGACTGGAGGTTGCCAGGAGAAAGGCAAAGGACTGTGAGGCCTGGACTTTGGGGGATCGGTGCTGGAGGCACTGGGGTTGCACGTAAAGAACTTTGTAAATATTGTACATAATAAAGGGTGTGTTGGGTGAACTAAAGATGTCCGTCTGTCTATGACCGGGCCAGTCGCCACAGTGGCGTAGTCGGCAGGATGCTCCACCTGGGTCGAGGTGGGGACCTGCAGTACAAAGAAATATTTCTGTGGACGGCCTGGTGCAGCAGCGGAAGTCGGGTGGAAGAGGACGGAGCTGGAGAGAGGACTGGAGGCGGCCAAGAGAAAGGCAAAGGACTGTGAGGCCTGGATTGAGGGGGATCGGTGCTGGAGGCACTGGGGTTTGTGGTGCACGTAATTCTTGTAAATATTTGTATAATAAACAGTGTGTGGTGGAGCCAACGATGTCTGTCTGTCTGTGTCCGGGCCATATTCCACACTGTATATAAACTTTCTGTTCAGTGACATATGGGTTGTGACCACTGATTGTCCTGCAATGTGAATATAAACCATACACATGTGCATTCCAAAATGGCAGTGCCCACAAGAAACAAAATGGCTTTGTGATGTTAAAAGATATCAAAATAAACAAACATTAAATAGTCAGATGGTAATTTCTAACCCACTTAGTCCTGAACATAGTCTCAGGGGTCCGCTGGAACCTATCCAGGCTAGTGTAGGGCGCAAGGCAGGAACAAGCCCCGGACAAGGTGCCAGTCACTCACAGGGCAAACACACACACACACACGGGCCAATTTAGACTCACCAGTCCACCCAACCTGCAAGTCTTTGGACTGTGCAAGGAAACCAGAGTGTCTGGAGGAAACCCACAATAAATATTCTAAAATAAATTTTAAAGAACATAATCAGATTCAGAACTTGTCATACAGTATGTCTTACAGCAAATGCATAATAAACCAGCAAAAAAAATTAAAAGGAAACAAAATCATAATGCTGTGTGAAAATTAGAATGAGAAATCTTTTAAAATAAAGACTGACTGATCTCTGGATATCAGCCTCATGCTTTCACTTTGTTTTTATTGTTTGTGAAAACAGGAACTTGTATAGCTTTTATTTTCTGCAAAAGACATTTGACAAATAATGTATTGAATATAAGGACCTTATAAAGCAAATTCACTATTAACAGCAGTAATAACTTTTAAAACAAAATGATATAGAAATGGCAACAAGCTCTTTCCATGCAATTCAGCTCGGGTCTGTCTAATAAACTTTCCTTCATATGCGTATAATCGTGCTGAAGAATCAAGGCAGTTTGAAGGTGTTTTCTTCCCGTGTATACTACCCTAAGATCATGTGTTCATGGCAATTGCACTCATGTTGCATATATTGATGTGCCCTGTGAATGATACAATCAAATTTGATGACTTTCTTAATATAACTTACCCCTTTGTTCATATTTTTCAAAGTGACAGTTAATGGGTCATAGTGTTAGTAGCAGAAATGCATTAATAGTGCACAACTGCTAACTTGCCATTTGCATATCAATTTCTGAGTGTAGTCCAAGTGTTTTACACTGCTGCCTCACAGCCCCAGGGTTCTTGGTTTGAATTTCATCCCAATTACACCCTGATTGGAGTTTACACAAATTCCCTGTATCTGCATCAGTCTTGACTGGGCACACATCCCACAAGAACTGTCACTTCTGAACTCTCCCTGCTTCAGTGAGTGTGCATGTGTTCGCGAGTGTGTCCTCAGGTAGCCAGCACCTGGAGTCCCTCTGCCCTTGGTCTGCCCTTGGACCATTACTTTTTCTGATTTATATTAATAACATAGATTCCAGTGTAGTTAATTTTGGGAATGGCAGACATTGAGGAAGCAGCAAAAACAAATCAATAAGTCTTTGAAAGCTTTAGAAATGGGTGAACATTTGGAAAATGCAGTTTTATGTAGAAAAGTGCAAAGTGCTAAATTCAATACAATACAATATAATTTATCTTTGTGTAGCCCAAAATCACACAAGAAGTGCCCTAAGGGGCTTTAACAGGTCCTGACTTTTGACAGCCTCCCCAGCCTTGACTCTCTAAGAAGTCAAGGAAAAACTTATGTGCACACAAGTGTGTTATCGTCTGTGTGCATAAGCAATTAAAAAGGCAAATAAAACGTTAGGTTATATTGTAAAGATCACTGAAAAAAATAAAGGGACATCATGCTCAGACCATATAATGAATGCACTAGTGAGATGGCATCTGGAGTACTGTGTGCAGTTCTGGTCACCACGGTACAAGAAAGACATGGCAGAGCTTGAGGCTGTGTAGAGGAGATCAACCAACTTCATCCCAGGATTTAAGGGCTTGTCCTAAACTGACAGACTCAGAGAATTAAACCTGTTTAGTCTCAAGCAGAGGAGAAACAGTGGGAACTTAATCCAGGACTTCAAAATCATCAAAGATATTGACAGAGTAGATCCAACAGAATTCTTTTACTTAATGACGAATGACATACTCAAGGGCATCAGTGGACATTAAGAAGAAGACCATGTAGGACTGAAGCCAGGAAGTACTTCTTTATGCAAAGAGTTGTGGGAATCTGGAACAAACTGCAAAGTCATGCAGTAGAAGCAGAAACCTTGGCAACATGTAAGAATTACCTAGATGCAACATTGGGACAGTTTAGCTATTACTTAAATAAACAGACCTGATGGACTGAATGGTCTCCTCTTGGTGGTTAAATTTCATATGTTCTTATGTGGATTTCTGATGGGCACCTTGTGACAGAATGTGGCACTCATGGCTTTTAGCTTAATAAAGACAATTCAATAATAGATGCATGAATAAATTAAAGTATGCTATCAAACGCCATCACAAGGCTTGTTTCTGCTAACAAAATCGCACCACTTAGTTCTTGTTCTTTCAAAGCACATTACTTTATTTTGTAAGATTAGCATAATATAATAACCTATTTATGGATAAATTACTACTTCATATTTCAACATCCTTCTCTTTCAAGTATTTAGTTTTTACTTTATAGGTGCAAGATACAAGTGGCCAGAAGAAGTGTATTATCAACAACATGCAGCAGATTACATGGCTACTGAAATGTAACAGTTAGACTACTGCCACTGAAGATTTGGATGAAATGCTAAATCATGTCATGCTAAACTTGGTGTTGAATGGCAGGTCTGCTGTTTAACAATCAGGAACCTGTTTTAAATAAATAAATAGCTGAATGGCTGGCTCAATCTCCGTGGGTGTGTGTGTGTTCGCACAGGAGGTTGGTAGGGTGATTTGGTTGAAACACTTGTGCACATGAGGGTGCGGTCTGTCTCAATTGCTTCATCATCTTTCTGCGGTGTGCGACTGACATGCTGTGCTCATGGAGGCATACAAGGAAGAGGTGGTACGAGAAAAAGGAGTAACGAAAGGAGAAAATAAAATGGCCAGAAAGCAGGCGGACAGGAAGGAGCATGTGGCTGATGCTTAGCAGGGGGCCGTGGGATTGCTCCTGTTGTGCAATCATATATCAGAAGGGTCAGTCGTCCTCAGGGTGTGCTCTCGCTGGGAGGAGCCACCAATTGGCAGAGGTGGGAGGACAGCAGGTTCTCGCCAGGAGAAGCCAGGTATCGGCAGCAGTGTGAGAGGAGCAGGGCTTGGGGGCTTCCTGTGAGATAGGCAGAGGGGACACAAGATTGACTAAAAGGTTGTCTGCGCCTGTTGGATGGATGTCTCTCTGTGCTGCGGGGCCTGATCAGGGTAAGACAGAAAGAGTCCTCAGCTTTAAAAGGAAGGCACCAAGGCTAAGAATTGTGGAAGATAGTTTCCTGCTTGTGTTTTTAACCTCGTTTTAATGGATTATTTATTTTGATTTGAACCTCCACAGTTCACTTCTTTTTTATGGGTTATTTATTTATTATGGAACTTTTGCAATGCACTTATTGAACACTGTTTTTTAATTGTTTTACTATAAGCACCGGAGTATTTTTGCACCAACCCCTTGCTTTGCGTGTTGTGTCCTCATCCACTGGCTCATCTCTCAGGTACTTTATCAGCGATAGCGGGTTCAAGAGCCTCCCTGGAAGGACCTGGTAGCGTGGGGCTGACCCGCACCATCACACTTAAACATTTTCACTGCTATATAAGGACAAAGGGAAAGTTGGTAATCTTGGTAAATGGACACTCAATAGGCAGTTGAACATTATATTGGCCGTTTTGAACTTGACATGAATTTGGCTTGCTTTGCTTGAATATCTAGTGATGTCTGTTTAGATACACCTGAAGAGTTTATTGCAGCTAACTTTGTGTCACAAAAATCCATGACTTTGGATCAGAAAATTCATGCACTCACATCTCTAGAACTTTGGCTTCAAAGTTTTCCTATTACTTTATCTGCAAATCTTTCTAGGCCCACATAAACAAGATTATTTTTTATGTGCTTAAGGAACACAGAATCACTTTTGCCTAAACAAAAGTTTGTGAACTTTTTGATTAACATTGTGTGGTAAATCAAAGTCCACAGCTGGCTGGCATGTTTTAATTAAATAATTCCTGCGACGGTGTCTTTGTGTGGTAGCGTGGTGAGAGTGGATACCGTGGACAATTGTGGGAGCGGATGGCCCTGCACTTAATGCACATGAGCAGGATCACCCGTGGCCCTAATTGGCTGCTGACGACTGCCAAGTCCCTGTTTTAAAAGGGGAAAAATGAGTGCGAGGAAAAGAATAAAGGGCACATCGGAGGTCAAAAGGAAAACGGGGTGGCCAGTGACCAAGAAAGAGAAAAGGAGATTAAAAGGGAAAGGAAGACAGAGAGGCAGAGAGCGAGAGCACCAGAGCTGACTGGAGTGAGGCAAGTGGTCGGGAATGAGCCTCAGGATTATGAGAGAAGTGGGAAAAGATGATGAAGAAGAAAAAGATGGCAGCAGAAATATGAAAAACAAAGATACAGACTGACAGGACAAATAATAAGATAGATCAATAAATAGCTAAATAAATGTATATTGTACAAAAATCAGAATCACAACGGGGTCATTTGCAAATACTTTTGCAGTGTTTGCCAAGATCAAAAATGCTGAAGAGCTACTTAACTGGGCTGTTCCCCGTCTCGAGTGGCTCTCTTCATCAGTCCACTCCACCTGGCTGTCCCCGGCTCACAGACGCTCCACCGAATATCTGACTCAGTGGTGTTTGCTCATAAACATGCTGATGGTAGCTTTGAACAACGGGCTCCCAGCCAATCTCATTCAGCAAACGCCTGAAACTACTGTTTGTCTTGCTACCGTGAGAACACATTATTAGCCTAATAAAACTAACCTGTTCTCAACTCACTTTATATTCTTTATCAGTGGGAGCACAATCCAGTGCTTGGAGAATTCTCTTTGACAATGACAAGAAAATAATAATTAATAAAACACTACTTGCAAACATTTTTGTATTATTTCATTATTTAGAAGATCCGGTTGTGTGCATGTATTCATTTGTTAGAAAGTAGTAAATATAAAATTTAATATACAGTAGGTAATACTGTAGGCATTTCATATGAAAAAAGTAATCCTTATTTATTGATTGGCTGTATCGGTTGCAAAATTTAGCAACAATCTCGGTAAGAGGTTTTCATGTTTAATTAATATTCCTCTCTGGCATAAGCAGTTTACCACTCAACACATTTTTGGCACAGATAGTTCAGTATGCAAGAATATTGACAGCAAAGGGCACTGTACATTTCAATGGAAAAGTTGTGCTCTCTTCAATCTGCTGTATGTTGCAATTTGTCAACATTCTGTTTAGCCAATTAAGCTGAACTAGAAGACCAGGCGTTTTGTAGAGTCAGAAAAGGCAAGGGTTTCGAAACAAACACATTTTTTAATAAATTGTAAGCAAGCGTGGGGTGACAGGACAATTAGCTAATCAGGGAAGGTTGATATTAGCTTAACCGTAAAGAGAGATTTTGGTAAATTAACAGCGCTTCTACTGCAAAGCAGATTTATCAAGATGACACACTCACAAACAGCAAAGATTAACTGCTGTCATATTCAATTGTACAAATGTTAAATTGTGTAAGCATACAATTAATTAGACTGTGCTTAGTTAAATTGCTAATGCCATAATGTGAATTATGAACATTTTTAATTGTTGGAAATGTTTATGTATAATTTATGTTGTCTATTTTTTAAAATATGTCTTTAGGTGTTCTTACACCTTTTAGAAACTACTGAACAATAAAAGAACTTACACAGTAAAGCCACCCAGAAAAACTTTTATCTCCAGCAGTGTGTCTACTTGTCATCTTATCAGCTTTCCATTTGCTTTATACAGGGTGTCCCACTCGGGAGTACAACTACTCTGGAACGCGTGCATGTATCATCATGCAACAAGGTTCAAAATATTCCTTATTTAATGAAGAATTTATAGCGGGCACTGCTACGGCGGCTCCGGATGTGGCAGCGGCCGGGCTGGACGGCCGTCTAGCCCCAGACACCAACCCTGCAGAGTGGCGAAAGCAAACATGCAATACTTGTCCATATTGGATGAATTTGTGAAACAACTGGACGACTATGAACTTCAAGAAGGTTACTTCCAACAGGACAGGGCAACGTGCCATACCACTCATGCCAGTATGGAAGAGATCCGATCGTTTTTTGGAGAGAGGGTGATCTCGAAAGGTTTGTGGCCACCTCGATCGCCCGATTTAACTCCCCCAGATTTTTTTCGATGGGGATATGTAAAGGGCAAGGTTTATGCAAGCAAACCCAGGACCATCGAACAACTGAAAGCAAACATCGAGCGTGAAATTGCTGCCATCGACAGTGACATGTTGTAGAGGACATTCTCAAATATGGAGCGTCGCGTTTCCTTGTGCGTGGACGTTGGGGGAGGACATTTTCAGCACCTTTTGTAATGTGGACTTGTTTTCCACTAAATACAGGTATGTTCAGTTCTTACAGCTCGCCTTTACGTTCACGCGTTTGCGAGTAATTCGCATTTTTAAAGTTGTACTCCCGAGTGGGACACCCTGTATTATCATAACAGATCTTGTTTTTCCTTTACCTTAATAGCATATTAAGAATATAAAATGTTTTTATATAATATGGATAAATACATTCAGAGAAGTAAGGGTCAATAAATTGTCACCTGAACTTTTAAAACTTTCTTCTGTTTTTAGATTCATTTGCTGTAGGGTGGTATGACAACAGCCATCTTGGTCACGATCTGTGGAGATTTTTCATATTTCCCTTTTGTTTATGTGGGTTTTGTTCAACATCAGAAAGATATAGGAGTCCAAAACATCCAGAATAGATCAGATCTTCTTCTTAGCTCTGTATTTAGATGAGCATGTTCAAAAAGTGAATAATTAATTTGCTGTGTTGGATACTGTTGGGAGTTTTGTTAGTTTACATTTTCTTTATTCAACTTATGATTCCAAAGATTACTAAAACAACAGTGGGAGGTTTTACCTACAGGGAATGGTGGAATGGTCTGCCTGCTACAATAAGAGGTGCCCCATTAGTCTAAGCCATCAAATTCAGGCTGAAGAGTCATTACTTCAGTTTAGCATTCACTGACTAGAGCTGCTGATTAGCTGTTGGTAGACATTAGTACTAAAATATAAGTAATATGACATTTATAAACTGTTGCAGACCCTAACCCTGTTCTGTTTCTCTTTCTACTTGGTGCCACTGCCCTATTGCCAAATTGTTTGCCTGAATGCCTATGGAAAAGTCATCTCACATAAAGGAGAACTGGAGTCATCAGGCAGACGGGTTCTTCCATCAGATTGTCTGGCTCAGCTTTAGAATGGGGATAAAGATTATATTGGAAAAGCTGCTGAATAGAAATCAAGGAGTGTTGTACTCAGACTGTATAATAATACACTAGTGAGACCACATCTGGAGTATTATGTGCAGTTCTGGTCACCATGCTAAAAGAAAGACATAGCAGCACTTGAAGCTGTGCAGAGGACAGCAACCATGTACTGTACTGTATATCTCAGGACTTAAGGACATGTCATACTCTAAGAGAATTAAAGCAGTTTAGTCTCAAAATGAGGAAATTGCATGTGGACCTAATCCAGGGCTTCAAAATCCTCAAATGCATTGATAAAGCAGATCCAGCAGAATTTGTTTAGCTTAACTGTTAATCATGTTGTTGAGATTTAAGGGGAAGTGCACTTAGGACTGAAACCAGAAAGCACTTCTTTACACAAAGAGTCGTGGGTGTCTGAAACAAACATCTGAGACATGAAGTTGACCTTTAATAAGTATCTGGATGACATATTGGGACAAATTACCTATTAGCTAAACAAACAAGCTCGATAGACTAAATGGTTTTCTCTCATTTGTCAAATTTCTTATGTTCTTATGTTCAGCTTTTCTACTCCTAGTTAAAACTTGAGCTGCAGTGTATGGAATAAGCTGAAGAGCTTCTTTAGAAAGAAGTTTATTGCAGTAGTCAAATCTAATAGAAACAAAGGCTTGAATATGTTTTTCTAAATCTGATTTGATATAAATCCTTTAATTCTAGTTATATTTTAAGGTGATATTATGCTGATCTTGTAATTATCTTGATATAACTATTTGTTAAAGTTTGAATCCATAACTATACAAATGTTTTTGTTTTAGTTTGTTTTAGTCTGAAGTCTTCAAGGAAAGAGATTTAAGGTGTGTACAGACCTGAAGTCATTCCTATTGTGCTCTAGAAACAATTACTTTAATTGTATCTTTATTTAAATGAAGTAAAATGTGTCAAATTTGTTCAATGCACGTTGCCACACATGTGTACCTGGAAACAACACTCCAGGCTCCGATGAGGTAAGCTGTACTGCTCAGGGACAAGCGGGAGTGCTGGTGCTGACTGTGTCTTCTTCTTAACCCATAATTCTGTAAATACGCCCCAGGAGGATGCCTGTCCCCACCTACAGCATCCCAAGATGACTCTTCCTGGACACCATAAAAATTGTGCGGTCCCCGGAAATTGGCATTGCATTTTGTCCGAGCATTCATTGAGTACAGAGGTCCTGTTGTTGCCACTTTTGGGAGGCTGTTTTGAAACTGAGAGCAAAACTTTTTGTTACTTTGGATTGTGCCAACTAAGCAGGGTAGCCTGGCTGGTACCCCAACATTTCTTCTGGTATCCCTTAGTTTGTTCACCCAGTCACAACGTATTTAGTGAAGTTGGTTGTTTGTTGAAAAATTAAATCAAGTGTCATTTGTATAATTGTGGTAAGAAATTGTTACTGTTTTTCATAATTTGAGCTGTAAGCACCTTGTAGAGATTGAAGATTAAAGGCCCAAGCATACCTCCTTGAGGAATGTCACATGTCATTTGAGTATGCTTAGAAAAATATCTACAAAGCAGACCCTATCATCTGAATAAGATTTTAAAAAATATAGGACTGTGTCAGATAGCTCAACCCAGATTTCCAAAGTCAAAGGGTCTGACAATAGACCTTGGGAGACTTGTAGGCACCTGTTGCCATTAATAAGGAAGTTTGAGAAAATGAGTAAGTAACTTTAGGTTTTTAGAGGTTCACATCAATGAAAATCTCACATGGACCCTCAACCATGTCCCCCAAATGCTATTAAAAATGATCATCAGCGCCTTTTGAAAACTGAAGATAGTGTCCTCTGATTATCATTAACTTCTGCAGGTGCACAGTGGAGGGGATTCTGACGTGGTGACTGCATTGAGAGCACAAGGCCGCGCATCGGTTATTTAAAGATGTCCGAGGTAATCAATGGAGCAGTGCTCTCATTCACACACAACATTTATGTTTAGCACTTTTGATATGTCTTGTTCTCCCTGGCTATCTAGCAAGTGATAGTGTATCAACAACAACATTTATTTATATAGGACATTTTCATACAAACAATGGAGCTCAAAGTGCTTAAGTGTAGTATCACTACAATCAATGCATACTAGCAGACTTCCAAAGACCTTTAAGTCAGGGGCCTTAACTGTTAACTTCATACTGTTGCTTTGCAATAAAGAGATTCTGGGTTCGCTTCCCAAGTCCTCCCTGCATGAAGAGTACTTTCAGTAGTAAGAAAAGCACTACATAAATGTAACAAATTATTATTATTATTATTATTATTATCCATCTATCCATTATCCAACCCGCTATATCCTAACTACAGGGTCACGAGGGTCTGCTGGAGCCAAACTCAGCCAACACAGGGCACAAGGCAGGAAACAAACCCCGGGCAGGGCGCCAGTCCACATCAGTATTATTATTATTATTATTATTATTATTATTATTATTATTATTCATACAATCATCTGCTTACCAAGACTCTACTACACAGGGACTGCTGATCTGTTTGCACCACTGATTCAATGTTTTCACACGTCAGCGAAATACTTACTTCTATTATCTAATAGCCATTGATTTACAGTATGTCTATATTTATTTTGCTGAAGTAGTGCATTTATGGATTATTACTTTTTTTGTGATTGTTTAGTAATATGTGTCTGTTGTGTTTACTACCATTGTGATTATATGTTTCTGCACCAGTATAGCACAACAAGGCATTGTGACAATAAAATAAATTGAACTGAATTGAATGCTGAATGGGGTGCCATTAAATTACAGGGCACACTAAAGCGCACATTACACTGGCTAATTCAATGTCAATTTAAAGTTTTCGATTAGCTAAATATGCACATCTTCATCTTCAGGAGGAGATGAGCAAACATGTGGAGAAGGCAAGGTTAAAAAAGTCATTCTTTAGTAATTGCCAAGGAGCAGAAATTTATGGAGGCAGATAAATCATTCATGACACTTCAAAATATAATATGTTTTTGTCTAATGAATCCACTGAGTATTTCCTCAACTGCTGTTATATCTTTGAAAAGTGATGTTAATTCCAGTTTATATCCGCAATATTATAAATACTAGCTGCCATGTGGTATAAAAGGCCCTTTTTGCTGTTTATGGCAATTTTATACTTTACAAATGTGTTGACCCCATTTAAACCAAATCAAAAAAGACTGACAATCACTCTTTTACCATTTAGACTGCAACTATAGTCAGGAATAAAACTCAAGATTAATAAAAGTTCAGTGTGCTGTTTTCTGACCCTGTACTTATTACTACCAAAGTTCTAAAAGCCCATTAAAGAAGAGCCTCTGGCAGTACTTCTCAATCAAACCGGGCCCTTTTCTTTCATGGAATGTGTGAACAATCAGACTAGAAGAGTGTACGTTATTAACTGAACTTATATGACTGCACTGTACCTTCTTTTCAGATATACAATATAAAGATGGTATGCACATAGATAAATCAAATCTATCAAAGGGTTCAGTCAGGTACATTTATGAACCATTTGTCTGGATTTATTTAGTGTTGGTTTACTAAACACTGCCAATTTGTGGTATTGATTATACAAGCAGCCCCGCTCATAAATCAATTATTCAGTGGTAGCACTGGTTCACTTTTCTTTTGATATATTGCTGTCTTTTGGTAGAATAAGAATGTAAAAGAGGAGTTCTTGCCAAGAAGGAATAACAATGCAAAGGGGTGGATTGCGGTACAGCATAAATAAGAAAGAAAATAAATGAATGGTGTGCCAAAAAGATGAAACAGCAGGACTGTCTAGAACATATAACACCCTCAGACCCCCAAGTGCAAGTTGTTTTCTAACGTTATTGGATCAGTGGTGACATGCACCTAACATGAAAGGTACCAACTAACATCTTAGGTTCTTAAGTTAATGGGGGATAAGAAGGAGTGTGAAAACCAGCTATACAACTGTTACCTGTAACCTCTTACCTGTCTCACGGTCCATATTGTATCCTACACATTCAACCCTAGGCACCTCTAATGGCAGGCTGCTCACTGACTGGGACTGTCTTGTATCTTCATTCCTTTATTTCAACCCAGTTTGTCACCAATAGAGGGCTTCACAGAGCATCCTATGTGCCCTTAATAACAACAACATTTATTTATATAGCATACAGTATATGTTAAGAGGGGCGGCACGGTGGCACAGTGGTAGCTGACAATCACGAGGTAGCGCTGCTGCTTCGGAGTTAGGAGACCCAGGTTCGCTTCCCGGGTCCTCCCTACGTGGAGTTTGCATGTTCTTCCCGTGTCTGCGTGGGTTTCCTCCCACAGTCCAAAGGTGGATTGGCGATTCTAAATTGGCCCGTGTGTGTGCTGGGTGTGTTTGTGTGTGTGTGTCCTGTGGTGGGTTGGCACCCTGCCCAGGATTGGTTCCTGCCTTGTGCCCTGGGATTGGCTCCAGCAGACCCCCGTGACCCTGTGTTCGGATTCAGCGGGTTGGAAAATGGATGGATATATTAAGAGGCCGCAGCCAGAAAAGGAATGAACAAACGTAGCACTTAGTAATGCTAGTAATCAATAATTGGAGAGAGATGTTAAGGTTAAGCTTTTAATAAAAAAAAATACTTATTTGCATCAAAACCAATAACAGCAAATATAAGCGATACAAAGAATTATACAACCTTGGTTAAGTCTTAATACAACCATCATTCAGTACCTGCTGACATATCCTAGATTACAGTTCCTTTGTTACAAACTAAATATCCTTCATTGAAAAGTGAAAAGAAAGATTTTTTTGTTGGAGACAGAGCTCTCTGAAAAGTGTCCTGCAGCTAAGCAGATAACAAGCTCCTTAGCTCCTTTCAAAATGTCAGAACAGCAACAAACACTAACTGAATTGAACTAAAACTTAAATAAAAACTGAACTGAGACACTTTTTGAAGAAATTTCTAATAAAAGGAAGCCACCCTATCCCCCCCTTCTCACCCAAAGTGAGCACCTGGTTCTCTTAAGCTAGAGGAGCAGGCAGAGTCTTAAAACACAGGAATATTAATAAGATAATATTACTAAGGAAATGGAAAATAAAAGCATCATTAAGCTGCTAATGGACTGGCAGTAGGAAAAAAAGAAAAGTCCTGCTTTTACTTTCAGCTTTCCCAAAATACATTTCACTCCTTTTTCAGTGTGACAGCTCTTTCAGGCTTCGACCGTTTACCTAAAATCTGTCAGTTGAAAAGTTTAAAGCTTCTTCCATACAGTGGCTTAAGCCATGAGTAAAGGAAAAAGAAATTTTGAATGGTTTCAAAGGGAGTGCAACTTCAAAGAAGTAATAATACTCACTGGGATGACCACAAATCATGACCTGCCAGACCACCATATACCCTTATCATGGACACGCCTTGCCATTCCAAATAGATCCACTCGTTAGAGAATTTGGGCCAACTATTTTCAGGGTGCCTGAGCAGGAGTGGGATCATGATGCTAATGCAATCTAACTTTTGATCTAAATAGCTGTAATATAAATAGGGTAATATAAGGGTAACATAGGATGTTTAGAGTCCACCTATTCAAGAACTGTGGTAAGTCCAGGAATTGGGAGTAGTTAGAAAGAAAAATACAGAGCGGATTAAAGGTAAAAGTCTCCTGAGACAAACACATGTAATGGCAGACCATAGGTACCATAGGAAGCAATCCAAGTTGGAGTATTGGCTGTGCTATGCAGACACATGGGGGCTGATTGAGAGAGAGTGCTTATGGGCAATCTCTGTGTGGCGCTTCTATTGTGCTCAATGCAGAGAAATTCCTTCTCAGGATTTTTGTAATCCAGATGTTACGTGTTCACAGCTGGTCTTCTACAGTTATCACACTGCACAATGTGCAACCTGTGATGGATTGTGGTGTGATTCAAAGACAAAAAAGTTGGACCAATCAGAATTGCAGGCTGATAGATATATTTTTCATCAAAATATTAAAGGACTTCCATAACCCATGGAACAGAAGTACTTTAAAATAGAGGCATTGTCTGAAATAAGACGTGGCAAAGACAAATCAAGAAAATGAGGAGAAAATATCATTTTCCTTGTTACTCAAGTTTAAGTTCAATGAGGACAGGAGCCTATACTGTCAGTGCTGGGCACAAGGAAGAATGCATCCCTGGTGAGGACGCCAGTTCATCACAGACCACATCCATGCACAGTCACAGGCGGACAATTCAGAGTCACCAATGTACATAACCACTAGTCTATGGGATGTGGGAGGCAAATGAAAATATTGTGAGAAAAGCTTACTCAGATGTGGGGAGGATGTGCAAATCCCTACAGACTGGAATTAGAACACAGGACTCTGAGGCTATAAGGCAAAAACACCAAACCTGGCACCACTTTTCAATGAGAAGTAATTTACCGAAAAGTAATAAAGCATAGTCCCTTGCTACATTTTACTTCATACATCCTTATTTGCAATATCTTGTATGTACACAACCATTTCTCTAGATTCTCTAAATTGAGTGTGACTATGACTATGAGTGCCCCGTCCATGCTTGGTTTCTTCGTTGCTGTGATTGTTGTCTGGATAGGTTCCTGTTTCGTACAAGGAAGTTTTGGAAAAAGCAGATTCTGGGTGGACAGATGAAAACCGTATGGCAAGTTAGTGATTGTAAAAGTAAAGCACTAAACGTATATTACCTTTTCTTCATTTAGTAGTCTTAAGTTTATTTTCTCCCAAGTCATACAGTAGTATGAAACATTGTTCTTTGTCACATTATACCTTGGGGTCTATTTTTACTCTCACACAGCATCCATGCTTGGTTCCTGATTTATTTTGCATAGCAGACTTCCTAAATTGAGCGTGGCTATGAATATGAGGGCCCCATCTATGATTGGTTCCTGCTTTGTTGTCATTATTGTCTGGATAGGTTCCTGTTTACTACGATAAAGTATTGGAAAATGCAGCTCCTGAATTGTAGGCCAACAGATGATAATGTATGTCAAGCTAGTGATACCAAAACTATATTAATACAATTATGTTACATTTTGTTCATTTAGTAGTCTTTAGATAAATACATACTGTATTTTTTCCCAATTCATACAGTAATATGACAGATTTTTCTTTGTCTCATTAGACAATTGGGACTATGTCTACTCTTGTGGTCTCTAACCAATGCCTCCAAAAATAGCAAAATTTAAATCATGTTCAGTGGTCAGGTAGTACCGTGCCACAGTAGTTAGAGTTTCTGTTTCACTGATTCTGTGTCCTGGGTTAGAATCGAATGCATGTTTGTTGTCTGTGCCAATAGGAATTCGCCAGGCTAATACAGTGGAGCACTTTAAAACACTGCTGAAAACACATTACTTTAACATGGCTTTCTCCTAACTTCACTTTAACTTAATCCTGATACTCTGTATGTTCAATTCATCATAATAACTATTCATAGTGGCTCTAAAATCCGTACTGACCCCTACTCTCTCTTGTGTTTCTTTTTCCGGTTTCTTTGTGGTGGCGGCCTGCATCTACGTGACCATCATCATCAAGTCCTTCCATGAGAACCCTAAATACAAAGAGGACTGTTTCATTTATGTTAGGTAGAATGCCCAGAGGGGACTGGGCGGTCTCTTGGTCTGGAACCCCTGCAGATTTTATTTTTTTCTCCAGCCGTCTGGAGTTTTTTTTTGTTTTTTCTGTCCACCCTGGCCATCGGACCTTACTTATTCTATGTTAATGAATGTTGACGTATTTTTATTTTTTTATTGTGTCTTCTATTTTTCTATTTCTTCATTTTGTAAAGCACTTTGAGCTACATTTTTTTTTGTATGAAAATGTGTTATAGAAATAAATGTTGTTGCTGTTGTTGTGTGGAAACTTAGGTTCTCCCTCTAGATTTTCCCAAGATATTCCAGTTTCCTACCAGTGTCCCCAAAATTGTTTTGAGTCTATGAGTGTTAAGTGTATGCCCTGTGATAGATTGACAGTCTATCCAGTGTTATTTCTTCCTTGTGCTAAATAATAGAATAAGCTCAGGTCCCTTTGATCTTGAATTGAATCAGTCCAGTTCATGAAAATATGAATGTGTTTTCATATGTTCGACAGGAGTACATTTGTCTAAAAATAACTAATCTACTATACAAACCTCAGAAATGACATTGAAATGCATTGCAACCTTTTAGGTCCATCTATTCAGTCATTCTGCATTGCACATTTGTAAACAGCCAGAGTCTACCATAGCATCCAGGAATGCAAAGTAACAACAAACACTGAATAAGACAATAGGCTATCATCAATACTCACACACACACACACATTCACTGGGCCAGCTGAGACACATCAATTAACTTAACCTATATGTTTTGGGATATGAAATGAAAGCCTACATAAAAGTATGCAAAGAAAATCCATTTAAAAGTATGGAGGACATGAGCAAACTGCACACACAGAGGAAACTTTAACCTTTGCACCTGACAGATCTTAGATAATTGGCATTAGCCTGTGCTTGGTCAGCAGAAGTGCAGTGAATTCTGAGAAAGCTAAAAGCCAAAGCAGGACTGAGAGTACTTTGCATTGTTAAATTGTGCAGTTTTTGATTCCCATGGTAAAATTACCTTGAGGTTAATGATAATGATGTCTGAAGCATTTTCTGTATGTTTTAAGAAACTGTAGAATATCACACTGCAAAATTAAAATCTGCTATTGGAGATGAAAACAAGTAAGACAAAGTTTTTGTGAATGTTTTCATTTTGGGCAAAACGAAAGGGAGTTGATGCCATTTTTTTATTGAAAGACACTTAATAGAAAAGAGGCTTTTCTCAGTGGCTGCTTTGGCACATTCATGAAATTTTGATCAATTGCTGCTTTTATGACAGTTCTTGCAAACAGTTCAGCCCAGTTGCTGGACACTTGCAAGGAGCACTCTCTCTGGCAATGTTTTTTTTTTCATTTTTTAATTAAAAATGTATAATTTGTAACCAAGGAACTCAATGTGTCTTGATGAATGACGACATCCACCCAGGTTGTATACTTCTTTTATCACTTTCTATTTATTGCTATTGGTTTTGATGCAAATAAGTGAACACTTAAAGCCATTCTCTCTGTCTAACTGTTCCTGGTGAGCTGGGAGGTTAGGTCGTTCATTCCTTGTCTAGCTGCAGTCCCTTAAGAGCACAAGAGAATGCTCTTGTGAAGCCTTCTATTAGTGGTAAATTGGGTTGAACTAAAAAAGTGAAGGAAAAGACAAGCCCAGTCAGGGAGCAGCCTGCTATTAGACTAGGTCACTAGGGTTCAATATATTGGGGGCAGCACATGTAAAAAGGTTACAGGTAACAGTTGCATAACTGGTTTTGACATTTCTTCCTATCCCCAATTAAGAAAAGAATCTAGTGGGTTAGATGGTACTGTTTATGTTAGGCGCAAGTCATAGGTGATCTACTGTAAGTTGCATGTCATAAATCTGAACAAAACTGATTTGAACAATAAAATGGTGAACAGAGAATTTGATATTTACTCAAATATAATTTAACATCCAGATATCTAGTAATTGCTCTCAACCATACGCTAACATACAGGCAGCATTTGAATAACAAAGCAGCCAAAATAATGTCTTACAGAGACTGCACAGAATATTTTGGGGTGCTTCCACTACAACACTGAGATTCTTAACTCTAGGGCTTGTGTACAGCTTGGTGAAATATGTGGCACCAGTGTGGCTAAATAATCATCGTTTTGGAAAGCTGGATATGCAACTTAACACAACTATGTGTATTATTACTGATTACATCAAGCTAACCCCTAGTTTTTGGATCAACACACTCATTCTATACCCCAACATTATGAAGACAGGACACCTTACAGTGGGAATACAGGAAAACTATTGGTAATATGCAGCTACGTACCTACACACCATGATATTCCTAGTGCCCGCTTATATAGGTTAATATTTAGACAACTGTCAATAAGATCAGCAGGAGCCCTGTGTGAAGAAAAGTCTGAGGGTTTGAGAAGAATTAGGAATTCAAGCAACATCCAACAATATTGATAGACATATTACCACCAGAGACAGACCCCCGGATTTGAAATGCTCTGTTTAGAACATTGGAATATTAAAATAATCTAGACGAGAACAAGCCCTTCAGTCCAATAAAGCTCACCAGTCCTATCCATTTAATTCTTGTAAAATAACATCCAGTCTATTCTTTAAAGACCCTGAAATCCTACTGTCTACAACACCACTTTGTAGCTTATTCCATGTGTCTATAGTTCTCTGTGTAAAGAGAAACATCCAAACATGTTTGTGTGAAATTTATAGTTAACTAGTTTCAAACTGTGTCTCCCCATGTTCTTGTTGAACTCATTTTAAAGTAACAATCTTGATCCACTGTACTAATTCCCTTCATAATTTTACACACTTCAATCAAATCTTCATTTGGTTAAACTGAAAAGACACAGCTCTTTTAATTTTTCCTCATAATTCAGCCCCTGTAGCTCTAGAATCAGCCTAGTCACTCTTCTCTGGACTTTTTCTAGCTCTCCTATGTCCTTTTTATAGACTAAAGCTACACACAGTACTCCAGATGAGGCCTCACCAGTGCATTATAAAACTTGATCATAACCTCCTTGGACGTGTACTCAACAAATCGCGCTATATAGCCTGACATTCTGTTAGCTTTCTTAATGATTTCCGAACACTGTCTGGCAGGTGATAATGGCAAGTCCACTATCACTCCTAAATCCTTATCATTAGGTGTACTTTTGATATTGGGTATATTTTCGCTGAAAACTGCCAACAGAATCTGTACATGACATGGTAGATATGTCAATTCTCTTTTTATTTGGGGAGTAATTCCTAGCCATGGTGCTCCTAAGCAAATAATCCCTTATATCGTCCATAACTGTGAACGCATGTCCTACCCTAATGAGTGGACTGATATGCTAATGGTACCGCCATCCATAATCAAATGGATAAAAACCTAAACATTACATTGTGTCTGCTCTTTTTTTATGAATTCAAAGTAAATTAAGCTGTTTATTTTATATATACTTATACAGTACATACTCTGACTGGTGGACAGACTGAAGGAGCCAGAAAAATAGCTGGGGAACCAAGTGTGTTATCCTGTTTAACTGCAGTCTTCAAGCCAAAGAAACAAACAAAAAAGAAATAAGTTCAGTGATCTGGGCATGGATAACAGGGGCAAATTTGGGCAATACACAAATGTACGTACAGTAAAAAGCAAATGGGTTCCATCAGCAGGAGCTCCGTCTCTGTTGCTGGTTGGTTCAAACTGAGCCACTGTCATCCAGGGACTGTCTGTTTTTATTGCGTCCTGACTGGAAGGAGTGGGATCTGCTTGGGGCTGAAGGCAGCGCCCCCTCTCATCCTGGAGTGCTACTGTTTCCCTTGGCAGAGCCAGTAAGGTGACACCCCTGGCGCATATTTGTGACAATACTTATTTTTGCATACAGTTATACTGACTTTTGCCATGCTTATATTTTATGTGTAGTTATTCTGTACCATGTGCTTTTGCCATACAATAAATAAATAAATACATAGGTGATCTGATAATGTCACTAAGCACAGCATTACAACATCCATCCATCCATCCATTACCCAACCTGCTAAATCCGAACACAGGGTCACGGGGGTCTGCTGGAGCCAATCCCAGCCAACACAGGGCAGGAACTAATCCCGGGCAGGGCGCCAACCCACCGCAGGCATTACAACATTGTGGTGTATAAACTCTTTGGTGGTAAACCAAGTTAATGTTAAACTAAAGAGCAAATTCAATCCACCCTGCGTTCCAGTTTCTATTGTTGGTGATTGATTTATCCAATTTTGCATCTGAAAATGGAATAGATGAATATAGTCGCTTTTGTTCTGTTTTACATTGTATGCACATTGTAGAAACAACTAGTATTATTTTTAAAACTGCCAAAATGGATGGTGAGTTTCTGGAAATTCATGCAAGTTAATATCAAGACGTTTTATATGTGAGTCTTGTTTTATGCTGAACATAATTCTCAAAATATCTAGCATCACCTGAAAAATGACCAAAATGACCAGAGGAAATTTTAGAAATTAAGCAGGAATATGAAGTCTACAATTACACAACAGCAAAAAATCCATCCATTATCCAACCCGCTATATCCTACAGGGTCACGGGGGTCTGCTGGAGCCAATCCCAGCCAACACAGGGCACAAGGCAGGAAACATAGCCCAGGCAGGGCGCCAGCCCACCGCAGGGTGCGCACACACACACACACACACACACTACGGACAATTTAGAATTGCCAATGCACCTAACCTGCATGTCTTTGGACTGTGGGAGGAAACCCACGCAGACACGGGGAGAGAACATGCAAACTCCACGCAGGGAGGACCTGGGAAGCGAAACGGCAAAAAATGAAAGGTCAAAACTTTCTTTAAAAAAAACACTGTTGACAGCAAATGAAAACTGTAACCTCAAAGGCATTTTTATAATGAAAAGGCATTAATGTTTCTTTTCCTTAATTATTTAGTTTTCCTTTAGGTGACGGACTTTGCCTGACGTTTCATCTAAGAAGCTGCTTTACAGATGATTTTTAGCTTCGGTTGGCCTAAATGCATATGACAAAAACAAAACTGTTGACTCACATGCGGCAGAGGGTCTGTATAAAGCAGATTCATACACTGTCATGGTTTCCGAGTTCATTATCTACCACTCTTATCCATCAAGTGGATGATTTTAAGACCATGGGCAAAAGGACCATGAAGCAAATGAGTGATGGTTTCATTTGTGGACTGCATTTTATGTTTGAACTGCACTACCAGCCTTGACAAAGGTTTAATAAATCTTTTTATAGGATGTTACTACATGGATTTGTGTTCTGAGGGCAAAAGCCTATCTCGCAAATCTCACAAATACCAATTATCTTTATGTAAGTCCTCGTTTTTTTTTATTTCCTATAGTAATGAGAATTAGGCAGATTTACAAAAAAAGGATGCATTAAAAGTAAACAAAAAAAAATCAGACTCACCGTTTCCCTGTATTTATTTTTAATTATGAAGATATTTCTTCATTAGTTGCAAATGTCCTAGAAGGAGAAAGTGATTCACATTGGTGTGACTTTATAAAAACAAAGTTAAGCTGCTAAAAAAAAATTAAATTGTCCTTGCCAAGGCTTATGGTGCATTTAAGAAAGGGGAAGAAAAATAGACAGAGAAGAGAAGCTGAAATTTACTTTCATGTCATTTAAAAGGTTAGTGCAGAGTAAGAAATAAAAATCAACCCCTGCCTTTAGTGCTTTCAAAATGTTATTTTGCTTGTAGCTTTTCCAAAGAAGAGGTCATAGAGGAATATTTGAGCTCTGAAGGCGCCTTTAACTTTGGCCTTTAGAACAAGGAGTAGATTGCATTTCTACATCAAGAAAGCGGTCAATTTCTATGAACTTCATCTGCTGCCATTAGTGTTTAGAATTTAAATTGATGTGCCCTACTGCTAATCCAAAGTCCAGGGTCTGTTACAAATGATAAAAAAATCATTCTAGAAAGCTGTCACTCTAATAAAGCAATGGCGCCTTCTTAGCATGAATTCCCCTAAGCCCCCCACATCTTCTAATACATGAGCTGTAGGCAGTAAGGCCGGCTCACGTCCATACTGGTTGAAAGCGGACAATGAAAAATAAAATGCTGTAAATCTGTAGAAGGGGCTGCTATGACGGATCCATATTTAGATCTGACACTCGCCTGCCTTGTTAAAGAGCCTTTCGGGTCATGGTGTGAGATGTATCACAAGCTCGAGTGTTTTACATTTCCACTAGACAGACCTCTTGCAGTCCTTGAAAGAAGTCTGATGATGGAGAGCACCGTTAGAGAGCAAAAGGAGGCCAGATAGTGTTAGTCTTAAACAAAGAGCTGCTTCTCATTTTTAATTCATGTAAAGTCATTCAGAAGTTATGGCAGTCACACTGAGGGCGCAGTAGGCTTCCAAATGAGTGTGCAGAAAACAAAAAGCCCAGGTGATGAAGTCAGAAGCGGTCTCTTTGAGGACTGTATGTGCCCTTCCTCTCACACAGGGAAATTGATAGTATCCAAAATGTACAGCTGCGTGTTGTTTGCTCAATTGGTGCAAGCAAATTGCTAGGAAAGATGTAAAGCGATGCTCGGTAAAGATCCATTAGTCAGATAGAAAACAAGAGCGATTTGTCATTAGATAATGATGCTGGCCAGGTGCACGACAGAGCTCCCCTATACGCACACATTTAAAACATGGTGTGATATCACATACAATATGTTACATTTATGTATGTAGTCTTTGATTGAACAGCCAGAAACTGCAAGCTGGGGTAAGTTCTTGTAGCTTTAATAGCATCACTGTAGCTCAAAAGAGTCTTAGACACAAGTATTATACTTGAAAGGAATTATTCATTCACCCATCTGGCCATTCAACAACTACAACAATTTATTTCTTGTATGGCCTAAAATCATACAAGGAATGTCTCAATGGATTTTTACAAACCTTGGTTCTTTTTCTTCATCTTTTGGCTGTTCCCGTTAGGGGTTGCCAGAGCGGATCATCTTCTTCCATATCTTCCTGTCCTCTACATCTTATTCTGTCACCCCCATCACCTGCATGTCCCCTCTCACCACATCCATAAACCTTCTCTTAGGCCTTCCTCTTCTCCTCTTCCCTGTCAGCTCTATCCTTAGCACCCTTCTCCCAATATACTCATCATCTCTCCTCTGCACAGGTCCAAACCAACGCCATCTCGCCTCTCTGACTTTGTCTCCTAACCGTCCAGCCTGAGCTGACTCTCTAATGTCCTCATTTCTAATCCTGTCCATCCTTGTCACCCAGTGCAGATCTTAACATCTTTAACTCTGCCACCTCCAGCTCTGTCTCCTGTGCCACCGTCTCCAGCCCATATAACACAGCTGGTCTCACTACCGTCCTGTAGACCTTCGCTTTCACTCTTGCTGATACCCGTCTGTCACAATTTACTCCTGACTGGTTAATTCATTCATATTTTAGTTCTGTTTAATCCTGTTTAGACTCAAAAAAGCCAAGGCCTTACCTGGACATTTTGGGTATAAGATAGGTAGTGTTTCATTTATCAGTCTTTTAGGATGCGTACTCACTTCTAGTAAATCTCCTACTTAATCGAATACGAATGTCCTTAGGATGGAATAACAGGAAACATATGAAGTTAAGGTAAGTATGAAATGTTAGCCCCTGAAGCAGCACAAACCACTATACCATCAACACATTCTGAAAAATATGAAGTGCCTTGAGTATGGGAAAGGAGCCTAATTAATAAATGTACTATTATTATTACATCTTAACTAGTATACAATACTGCGGTGGGCTGGCGCCCTGCCCGGGGTTTGTTTCCTGCCTTGCGCCCTGTGTTGGCTGGGATTGGCTCCAGCAGACCCCCGTGACCCTGAAGTTAGGATATAGCTGGTTAGATAATGGATGGATGGATAGTATACAGTATCTGGGGCACAGCTCTCACATTCAGACTCTGGCAGGCCAAAGAGGGTGCAGGTTTTCGTTCCAGTAACTTTTTTCACCTTGACTTTATTTGGCTTGATTTTGAAAATTCAAAACTGTTTTAATTTTCCTCAAACAACAGCCAAACAACAATGAAATGCAATGCAATCCAATGGATCATTATTTATGATCATGATCCCATGTGCAACTATGCAACAATCATGCAATATCTTTTTCAATTCAGTTTTTGAAAAGGAAAAATTGATGGTCTAAGAACTGTTGATTTGCTCAAGTCCAGTGGTTTTCATCCTTTCTGGGTGTTTGCCACTTGTAGTTTGTAGAATCGCGGTCAGAGGTCCGGGAAGGTTGGTATTCCACCTTCAATGTTTCAGGTGGATTGATCAACTTACAGTTCACCTAGAAGTGTTTCCCTTATGGGTTTAAGACCTCTGTGGACCGGTGATTTTACATTGACAGTTTTTCGTGTATCAGTAGTAAATAATATAGGCATTAACATAATAGCAATGCCTGCCATTTCATGGACTGGCAAAGGCTTTCTATGGACAGATGCTGAGGAACCACTGCTCTAGTCCATGAAACATCTGGATGGTGTCCTCAGAAAAAAATTAAATCTGTTCTGGCAGTGTGCTTCTTGAACAGGAAAACAATAAACAATATGCCTGAAAACAACATGGCTGGGATTTGTCCTCTGACCCTAATTGTCACTGTTGTCCCCTGAACACCCCAGATACATTTATGCATATGCTTTGGGAGTGCCCTTCTGTGTTCTGTTTTTGTTCTGGTGTGTCTGATTTTCTTATTTCCATTCTCATTATCCACATCCCCTTGCTTCCCCACATTTTAGATTTTCCTTCACATCAATTATCACTTATCCAGCAGGGGCTATTGGCATTAAGGGCAATTTCTGCTGAACTTGACTTGGCCTCTTGTTGGAAATCTCCTGACTCCTTTTCTCTTTCTGTCTGGAAGTCTTCCGTTTTTAATATGTTACATTTGGAACTGTCAGTGGCAAAGATCAATGAGATATCTGGCTCTAATATTAAAAAATAGACTGATACAGTACAGCTGGTCCAAGCATGGATGCCCCCTAGTTCTGGCCACAGCCCTAATCCTTAGCTTTTCTTCTTCTTAATGGAGTTGGTGCTGTATTGTTCCACAGCTTTCTGGTTCACATGGACTTCTTCCATGTTCTTCTTGATTTTCTTAATTTCAATGTGGAAGGGTTGGGTTGGGATGGGTACAGTTATGGAATGGTGGTGGTGGTGGTGGGCTAGACACTGGTGCTAAGCGTTTGGCTTTTTTTAAATTCTTGCCAAAATGTCTTATATTTTCCTTTAAAGTGTTGACTGTTGTATTTCAAAATATCTATTCATAAATCAAATTTAAAAAGTCCAACAATTTATTAATTTGCCTCCTGGGGAAATCTGGCTTTTTACAGAAGCTTTTTAAATGTGAAAAAAAAACCAGCTATCCTTGAGAAACACTCAGGCGTAACCTTACTTACATAGAATTCTGAGCCTGAGAGATGGACAGGGTTAATGCCAAGGAGGTTAATGGCTTGACATAACAACTTTGCACTTGCTTAGATTTCACTTTTTTGCATTACATGATCTATTGGCTGTTCAATGTTAGGTTTAGGAGGAAGACTTGGGAAGGAATCATTATGTGTGGTTTGACTATCCCTGTTACTACAAGCAAACAATGTACATCACTTCCATTTTCTTTCTTATGCAAGTTGAATCCGAACAAATGTAGTGTTTTTTTAGAGACATTGCCGTATCTGCTGCTCCATGTATTAACAGAAAGTCACAGATGAATGAAGTGAAGATATAGTATACGGAATGGTCAAAATCTGGGTTAGAGAAGTAGTGACAAGAAAGACAAGGAACTGCAGAATGAAGATTTTGTTAGCATTAGATATGTGGCTATCCAGCCAACCCAGGTGACGATAACAGATTTAGATGTGAAATTATTGTTGCTGTAGTTATGTAGTGTTTGCTTGGCTCTAACTGATATTATAATTTATTAATTGATTTGTGTATGTAAAAAAGCCATACCTTAAATATGAACTAGTTGTTCTGAATGTCCTGCCAATTTCAAATTTGTCAGATAATGTCAAGAAAATGAAATTCTTTTATTTTTTTAATTACACTGTTTTGATAAAAGAATGGTACAAGTTACATCGGTTAACTGTCCAGTATATGTAAAAGGAGCCAAAAAAAAACAGGGCACAAAGCTTTATTTGTGACTCAGATAGAAAAAAGGCTTTCATTTTTTATTTATTTGTAGTAAGAGATGGCAATTCCTATGTTAGAGATGACTATTTATATCTTTTACTTAGCCCTTTTATCCTGCAGTCTATCCTCCATCCTCAATCTGTTGAATGCCTCCTTTTAATCTCTTTCTGAGCCCTGTACTGACATTCAAGCCTCTAAAGTGTTTCTTTTAAATACTGGGAGAATATGTTTTTAGTGTCATATTTGTCTAGGGACCTCTAGTTTAATCTGTATTTTGCAAGAGTTTCACACTGTAATCCTATAAAAAGAATAATAAACTGAAATATAAAGAACCCTCCAATACATGACTGACTGGAAAATCTTCATGTCATATGAAGCTTGAAAATATATAAGTACAACTTTCAGTATTCTTTAAATGATTGACTGGGTGGCACAAATACAGTTTCCATTTTTGTACTGGTGAATAAAATATATACTGTACTTTATTACTATTATATATATATATATATATATATATATATATATATATAGTGGAGGACTGCCGGCTTCTCATGCCGGTCCTCACCCCCAGGCCTCCAGGAGGAGTTCTCCCGACAGCAGGATCGTGCCCCGAGGTCCAGCAGGGCCTTATGGACTTTGTAGTATTTATACATAGCCCTGCTGGATACCTTGGGGTCCACCAGGAGTCGCTGTGGGGGGGCTTATGGACTCTTTTATGCCTTATGACCCGGGAGAACGTCACGGTCACGTGATGGGAAGGAACAACGTGCTCTCGGGTTGAAGTGAAGAACTGGCTGCCCTGACCCGGAAGGAATAAGGAACTGTGGACTGTTGGGACAGGAACACCTCCGGGCCAGGGGTTATAAAAGGACGATGGCTCAGTCCAGACACTGAGCTGAGCTGGGAGGAAGGGTGGCTAAGTGTCTGGGAGCTGGAGGATTGGTTAAGAGAGTTGATCATTTATGAGTAGTGTGGAAGGTGCTTGGTGCACATTTGTGTTAAAAAATAAAGAGTCTGGGACTTTTATCCAGTGTCTTGCGTGGCACCTGAGGGTTCAAGGGAGCACTAGCGCCCCCTACTGCGACACTGGCGTACACAATATTTGTTTGTAATGCAGGTCCTCTGCCAACAGACGGCCAGATAATCCTGCCGGCTACGCCAGTGTCGCAGTAGGGGGCGCTAGTGCTCCCTACTGCGACAATATATATATATAGTGGGGAACAGCCCAGACACAGAAACATAGACACTGTAGGTACAAAACCCAACACACGTTTATTCACACAGTCCATATTTACAAGTGACAACACAGCACACAACCCACTTTCACCCCCCAAAGTCCAGGCCTCTCAACCAATGCCTTCTTCAGCTCTCTACTCCAGCCATCAAATAGAGGGAGACAGCCCCTTTTAAGCTCACCCAGACGTGCTCCAGGTGCCTCCCGATTAGCTTCCGCTGGCCCTTCCTGGTGTGGCGGAAGTACCGGCTGCACACCCAGAAGCACTCCAGGTGTCCCGGGGTCTTCTTCCCCCCAGCACTTCCAGATGTGGTGGAAGTGCTGAGGACCAGGGCTCCACAGGGATTGGGTGACCACGGGCCCCTATAGGGTTGAGCTTCTAAGCTCTGTTCCCATGGTCCCCAAAGCCACCAGGGCGGTCGCCCTCTCATGGTCTGGAGGAGGTGTAGGCCCTCCTCCGATCTTCCTGGGCATATTGCCACAATATATATATATATATATATTTTAATACTTCCATAGGGCCTGTAAATGGTAAACACATCATAAAGTAAGCCTTTTTATCAGAATTAAGCTCTCAGATGTAAGCTTTAAAAGGGGATTAAAAGTTTTTCAAGCATTCCATTTTCATTTTCTAAAGCATCTAAACTCACATTGAATACATTTCTGTCATATATATTCATATTTGATGTGAATATAACAACACTCAATGTATGTATACAGCATAATAGTCACTTCAAAATAACATCCTTCATTTGAATTTTTAAAAAATGTTAATTAATAGAACAGAATTGCACACTCAAAAGTGGTGCTATCTTGGTGAGATGCTACTCAGTGTTATAGTGTGCTTTATTTTTTCTGATCCAAACTTATCCGCTCTATATACAGTATCTATATAATTAATATAAAATGCAAGGTTTACTCACTTATTTACTCGCTCACTCATCAACAAAAAACACTTTCTCGTCATTTAGTTAAAAAGCTGAAATGTAACAAGATTGAGCATCTAGGGCAGTAGGTATCCGATAAGAAAGAACATTTCAATATGTCAATATTTAAGAACAAAAAAAAGTACAATGGAAAAACGAAGTATTCCTAATGTATGAAAATTCTTTGACTGTTTAGATTCTGTGGTGGGCTGGCACCCTGCCCGGGATTTGTTCCTGCTTTGCGTCCTGTGCTGGCTGGGATTGGTTCCAGCAGACCCCCATGACCCTGTGTTAGGATATAGCGGGTTGGACAATGACTGACTGACTGTTTAAATTGACATTTGGTTATGGAAAACAGAAAATTAACTGCTCCGTGTCTATTTTATTTGTGGATATTTGTTGATAATAATACTAAGATAGATAGATAGATAGATAGATAGATAGATAGATAGATAGATAGATAGATAGATAGATAGATAGATAGATAGATAGATAGATAGATAGATAGATAGATACTTTAATAATCCCAAGGGGAAATTCACATACTCCAGCAGCAAGTAAAATCTGCTAATGCACAAAGTTATCTCCTCTGCTGAGTGCTGCAAAGGAATCTCGCAGAGAAATGGGACTTGATGCTTTATGCAGATGAAGGCTGTGATCAAAAGTGAAATGGAAGGATGAAAGTTTGACAAAGCTCAAAGACAATGTGGTTAGCAAGTGCTATAAAGCTAGACTATGTGCCATGTGCTGCGGATGTAAGTGTGGGTGTCGCTTTGCCAGAAACAAAAAGTAGGGGAGAGAAGTAGAGGATGAAGTACTTGAATACACGGAGTACGCCCTATTCTTTTAGCTTCTTCTTAATCCTTGTGATGCACTTTGTTCCCTTTGTCATTGTGTACTTATACACGGATAATTTAAAGAATATGTGAGGGGTTAAGAGTCCCTCTTGATGCTAAATTATAGGCAATATTACAGAGAACTGGGATGTCCCCTTGGAAGTCAAACCGCAATGTTCTGCCACGCTCAGGTTTGCAAAGCACATACAGGAAAGCGCCAGTATAGCATACTAGTCCACTTCAAGCACTGGGTACAAAACACGCCAGGAGCAACAGAGTGGCTTGGACAGTTCAAACGTTTGTGCAGGTCAGTAAAGGAGTCCTCAATGAACGAAACATAGAGGAGGTGGACATTGTACATAGCTCACCATGTTATTTCTTTTCACCTGTTCTTTTCTGTACAGTGCTTAAAACATTCAGTTTATTGAATAGCTCAGATAAATGTGCAGCCGGTAAACATCAACGCTGTAGGCCTATGTGATAAGTTAAAGTAAACCACAATTCAGTGTATATTGCTTTTGATCTAAATCCTCCTAACCTTTGTTAACGGTAACGGTAACGATCACACATCAAAGTGTTCCATTCAAATATGATTGAAGCTACCATTTTAACAGGCTATGCTATAGGATGAAATTATGTTTATACACAAAATTTCCGATTCTTATTAATTACTCGCTTGACTTTAAAATAGTACAGTTTTATGTGAAATTGTGTTTTCCACTGATCAGCAGCAAAAGCCAAGTTCAGCCACTAGAAAAGCACAAATTTATCTACGGCAGGAATATTTAACTCATGTCAATTGTAAGGAGTTCCAGTGAGCTAAGAATATTAGAGCCTGCTAAACAGACACAAAAAAACACAAATATTGTATACAGATACAGAAAAGTACTCTGTAAGATACATAATACGTTTGATGCATTCTCTTAGGAACTTTCTTGGCTTCTGGTCTACAACAAATTCAGGCATCTGAACTATGATAAATATTACACATCTCTCTTCCATAATACTTTAGCCTACCTGACTTCACACACTGTACAGAGAGAAGTTCAGGATGTATAATTGTATCATATAGTATGCACTTGAGATGTAGCCAGTGATGATCTTGATCTTCTGACCTCATTGCATTGAGACTGTAACCCAGGTATGAATACAGTATGGACTGTCTAATGTAAGGTTTCTATGGGATTTCAGTCAACAGAGACAGAGCCTAAAGAAACTAAAAAAAATATCACACAATGCTGTCATTGTCTATGCAAATAAACTCTGTAGATTTCTTCTAGTCTTAAGGTCTAATCCCTTGGTGAAGTAGTCTCTTGTTATTTGAGATGCTCCAATATTTACAATTACAGAACTAAGGTATAATGTTTGAAAATTATGTATTAACAGTCTCTGTGTCTGGCTTTAAGCTTAGATGGTTCAAATAATTCACCCGAGTTCCCAAATAATAGTGTGAAATCTAACCCCATGACATCGTTATTTCAAGTCATCTACGGTTCTAGCATCTGGGATAAATGCATTTTTACCGTATTTGTTGTACTGTGAATATTTCTTTTGGAAAATGGAACTGTCTTTGCAGTTTTTAAGTGCAAAACCAGTATCAGACAAAAGCTTCCAATAAACCTGGACACTTCTGACTTTTATTGTGCCACTGGTTTTCTTTTCCCATAGTAATACTGAAACACTGTGTCATGCTTAATAATGAACATTTATTTATTTATGAACATCCATTAGAGATTTTGTCCTGACTTTTAGGTTATGTGCTAACAATGAGTTTGTTTGGCTGCTTTGCTGCATGTCACCCAATATGTCACTATATATATATCTATATATACTCAGCAAAAAAAGAAACGGCCCTTTTTCAGGACGGTGTATTTCAACAATAATGTTTTAAAAATCCAAATAACTTTACAGATCTTCATTGTAAATTGTTTAAACAATGTTTTCCATGCATGTTCAATTAACCATAATCAATTAATTAACATGCACCTGTGGAATGGTCGTTAAGACCTTAACAGCTTACAGAAAGTAGGCATTTAAGGTCACAGTTCTAAAAACGCAGGACACTAAAGAGACTTGTCTACCGACTGTGAAAAACACCCAAAGAAAGATGCCCAGGGTCCCTGCTCATCTGCGTGAACGTGCATTAGGCATGCTGCAGGGAGGCATGAGGACTGCTGATGTGGCTAGGGCAATAAATTGCCATGTCCACACTGTGAGACGCCTAAGACAGCGCTACAGGGAGACAGGAAGGACAGCTGATCATCCTCGCAGTGGAAGACCACGTGTAACAACACCTGCACAGGATCGGTACATCCGAATATCACACCTGCGTGACAGGTACAGGATGGCCACAACAACTGCCCGAGTCACACCAGGAACACACAATCCCTCCATCAGTGCTCAGACTGTCCGCAATAGGCTGAGAGAGGCTGGACTGAGGGCTTGCAGGCCTGTTGTAAGGCAGGTCCTTACCAGACATCACCAGCAACAACGCCGCCTATGGGCACAAACCCACCTTCGCTGGACCAGACAGGAGTGGCAAAAAGTGCGTGAGTTTCTGCATGACAGCAATGTCAGTGTTCTGCCATGGCCAGCGAAGAGCCCAGATCTCAATCCCATTGAGCACGTCTGGGACCTGTTGGATCGCAGGGTGAGGGCTAGGGCCATTCCCCCCAGAAATGTCCAGGAACTTGCAGGTGCCTTGGTGGAAGAGTGGGGTAACATCTCACAGCAAGAACTGACAAATCTGGTCCAGTCCATGAGGAGGAGATGCACTGCAGTACTTCAAGCAGCTGGTGGCCACACCAGATACTGACTGGTACTTTTGATTTTGAGCCTCCCTTCATTCAGGGACACATTGTGAAACATTTTTAGTTTATGTCTTATGGTGTTGACTCTTTTAGTGTTCATACAAATATTTACACATTAAGTCTACTGAAAGTAAAAACAGTTGAAAGTCAGGGGACGTTTCTTTTTTTGCTGAGTATATATATAAGTCAATGTGTATATGTATATGTATGTTCCAGCATCACTTCTGAACAGCTGGAGCGATTTTCATGAAACTTGGTACACATGTTTCTCAGTAGTCGACTAAAAATACTGTAATCAACCCTAACTCACCCCCTTCTGGGTAGGGCCGGGAGTGATCTTGCGGTCTTGTATGCATGTTATCATCCAGTTGACACTCAGAATGACCACCAGAGGGCGAACTGGAGGTGATTGCCAGCATTCTTTATATTTGTGCAGCACCACAGCACCCGTGTGTCGCTTTTCAAATTAAATCGAGTTGGCCAGTTCTGAGCGTCAACTGGATGATAACATACATACAATACCACAAGACAAGCACATTAGTGAGTCTTCATTGTTTGTTAATTTATTTTTATTTTTAAAGTTGTGTTTTTTTAATTATATTTTTATGAAACAATTAAAAAAAAAAACACATTTTTTTCCTCCTGGGCAACGGCGGGTATTTCAGCTAGTATATAAATATGTTTTATAACATATTTTGTGGTCTACTATATCTGTTGTAGCTTTTCATTTTTAAATGGATGACCAGTTTGGTAGCAATGGCTCTTAAATGTGAAGTAACGTCTGTTGCACAGGGAACTGTGATTTTCTCTGTTTTATTCATGCAGTACTCTCCTAACCCTGCCAAATCCTTTAATGGTTCTGTAATTGTGCTGATGTTCATTTTGAAGGAATACAAACAAGCAGTTAACCTGAAATCATACCTAGAAATAATAGGGGCATCCACTGGATTCAAATCAGAAATGGACATTGCAAACTGAGCACCATTAATGTATAAGGTAATTCAGAGGTAGTGTTAACTGGTTACAATGAGGGATGAAACAATAAAAATGATATTCAATACTTCATTAATCAATATCCATCCATTTTCAAACCAGCTTATTCCAGTTGAAAGCTGCGGGGTTCATTAATCAATACTCCATTAAATTTAACAAGTTCAGATCAATACTGTTGTAATTCTTAACACTTAAAGATTCCCCTTCGGAATAATAAACAATGTATATTACCACAGAGACCACAGCTTGATGGCATAATTAATGTAATTTATTTATTTATTCTTTATTGGAAACTGCTGAATTCATGTCACTGGCCAATATATGAGAACATAAAGACGATCCTTATTTGTCTTATGGAGGTAAGGTGAAGTGGACACTGAAGATCAGGAGGAAACAGTATACAGCAGTAATGCCCAGCAAACACTGGTGGGCTTTATGAATTAAAAAGGTGCCAGCAGCTTGAATAATGACCATCCAAGAATATTTGAAGCTGCTTTCTTTTTGTCGAGCAACAACCCAAATAACCAACAGTTTTATCCACGATGGTTCTCTTTTACATCTATATTTTTATCAAGTGAGCGGTGAAGCAGTTAGTTTTTCTGCCTGCCAGATTCACCACCATGGGTTTAAGTCCTCCACCTGGGCATTATCTCTGAGAAGTTGGAAAGCTGTCCCTGTTCTTGGCTTGGTTCTTGCAACCCTAGATTGCATTTAGAGATATGACACTGTAATGTTATGGGATCCACTCCAAGTAAATACAAGTACAGTAAAACCTGCTTATAGTGACCACTCAAGGGACCGACCTAAAATGGTCACCTTAGGCAGGTAGTCACCTTAACCAAAGACTCTACAGAATAAAAATTCAAAGGGAAGCATGAAAACATAATTTATTACTAACAAACAAGGAAAAACTAAAAAAGTACTAATATTGAAGAAAAATGGGAATTTTCCATTTTTACAGTGAAAACTTTCGAGAAACCATATTGAACAAATCTTATGTAGTATGAATACAATATGTTTGTGACTGGTAGTAATAATAATATCTCTTATTATAAAAAAAAATTTTGCGATGAGACGTGATCTTTGGAAGAGAGACACTTTCACGTCCCGCGAGACAAAAGTACAGCTGCTGTACAGGCTTTTAAACATTCAAAGCGCCGCACGAAATGCACATCACGCGGCATAGCAGAAGCAGCAGCAGCAAGCCAGCAGCTGATCGAGCAAAGAGGAGGTTAAAAAAACAACTGTTATTTGTTTCTCATTGTATCACCGTTTAAGAGGAGTTTCAGAGGAGCGGCCACGTCTCCTTGGGGTGTGTTCAGCCCCCTCTTCACAACGGCGCATAGCGCTGGTTGGGGGGGGGGTTAAGGGTAAGCGAGCAAAGTACAGATCACGCGGCTCAGCAGCAACAGCAGCAAGCCAGGAGCTGAACGAGCAAAGAGGAGGTTAAAAAACAACTGTTATTTGTTTCCCATTGTATCACCATTTAAGAGGAGTTTCGGAGGAGCGGCCACGTCTCCTTGGTGTGCGTTCAGCCCCCCTCTTCACAAAGGTGCATAGCGCTGGCGGGGGTGGGGGGGTTGGCGAGGGAAGCCCCCTAGTTATTAAAAACATTAACTATTAGCTGCAAAAAACAAAGAAAAAATATTTCAATTTTAATTCTTTTCTTAAAATAAAATAAAACTTTTAAACAATATTTAAAAAAGAAAGAATGCACAAGTCAAAATCAAAGAAATTCAAAAGAAATGAGTAATCCACAGAAGCAATATAGAGTCATGTGCTGACAAGAATTCCACGAGTAAACACAAGTAAGAAGAGGTGTAGGGAGTTAAGGCTATTCCAGTAGTTT
Source organism: Polypterus bichir lapradei (assembly GCA_026402145.1). Lineage (NCBI taxonomy): Eukaryota > Metazoa > Chordata > Cladistia > Polypteriformes > Polypteridae > Polypterus > Polypterus bichir. Next base: position 13,839,420 of record JANRMT010062800.1, on the reverse strand, counting down.
CCTGGAGACCTATCCCTCCCAGAAGCTCTAATTACACCTACAGAACATAAAGGGACCACATTTTTATGTTTTCCCCAATTATTTTTTTATCTGGTCCCTATAGCCAAGATGATTTTCTTCCTAGGGATCAAGGACAGGTGGTCAAAGGTCACAATAGGCAGGTGGTCACTTTATACAAACATTTTGCCGTATAAAACACCCTGTTTCTGAAGGGACCAAGGACAAGTGGTCATCACCTTACACGGTGACACAGGTTTTTTTTTATGTCATATAGTCGGTGTACTATCTCATGGATTTATATTATACATTGTATATTTTATACAATAAAATGTGATGTGGGTGGTGACAAAATTTAAGAAGACGAAGCACATTGATGAAAATTCCGCAACAAAACAAGTTGATTTCAACTACTGTAAGGGCCATGCATTAGCCTATTTACAGTGTGCCTTGCCATGTTTTTTCAAACCATATGCAGTTTATAACTGCAGTGTCTAATGGTAGATGGTGCTGTACAAATCAGTACACTGCAGAATAGACCCACATACTAGTTTGTTTTCACTGGATAGAAACAGAGATGAACACACTTTTATTTAACATGAAACATGAAGAAGGGGCCGATTGCTGGAGAAAGAAGACTGAGATGTTCTTGCACGTGGAGCACAGTAGAGGTTTTGTTGGGTAAACTGGCATAAGCCTTTCTGCTAGTTCATCAAACACTAAACAATAAAAAAAGATCCAGGAGGACTCACTTTCTAAATTAATGTATTAATTGCTTACAAAGTGATTCATTTTTATGGCAAAGCATTAACATTTTAAGATGTAAGCTTTTGCAGCATATAATAATTATTCATTAGCTTTTTATTCAAAAGAAAACATTCTGACTGGTGCTTTAACTAATCACACGCAAAATACAGTAGACGTTAATCAACAGAGTGCAATATCTGCCATACCAGTTTTTTACTTAGATTTGTTCAAAGCAATCCCACTTTTACAGATTGAGTAATTGGGTAGCAAAGTAATGAATGTAGAAGTTCAAACTGCACATTCCATGCTTCCTCTTGATAATACTCTGAAAGGAAAACTTCTATATTATGCTGTTGTTCTTGGAAACAAATTGCTCTGAATAAATAGAGGTCATCTTGTATTGACTTGGAAACACTGTTTTAACTCAAGAGGTTTTTTTCTGATAAAAGCAGAATTTAGAGATCAAGACAGGTTAAGAATATAAAAAAATACTAAAGAATACAAAAAAATGCCACAGGGTGGATCACCGTTCTCGGCTTAAATCTAATTAGACATGTTGCCTCCCACATGACAGACGAAGAATTAAATCAAAATCAGTAGGTACAGGGAGGCTAATATCCTGTAATTGGCTGATAAGAAGGAGGAAACCATGTTTTATCATTTACAGTATGGCTTAATTCTAGTTGAAATGTTAGCTTTGTAATTTCCCAAAGATTATATTATTTGCATAAATAATTTAAATGTCGCCATATGAGTAAATGCAATTTGTATGACCATTGAATGATAATGTGCAGATTGGCAGCATATTGTATTTGTGCAAAAGTTCATGCATTAAGAAAAAGATCCAACATAACGGGTGGCAAGAAAAATGAGAAATGTCAGTTAAAGAGAGTACAGAATGCAAGAAAAAAAACCCACTTATTGTCATTATTTTAAAAATTGATAACGCATCGATACAGCACTATTACATAATGGGCCTAACATATTTGAGACAAGTTAAGATAAATTAACCAAATGTTCAAAAAGCTGATTCTAAAAGTGTAAATAAATGCTGTTTCATTTTATAAATGTTAATCCAGCAATGGGAATGAAGTTGTTCATGGGCATGGGTTGCTCAGTCAAGTATAGGGTATTTTTCAATGTAAGTCCTGATAGACCAGTTTAATTTAACTGAGTTTCACAGATTTTAGGGAGGTCACAAAAGGAATGTCCCGACTGTAAGAAGGCAGCCCCCTTTATAGTCACCCGGATGTGTGACTATATGTTCACACTGCTGACTCATGACTGTGCAGCATCACACAGCTCTAAGCATATCATAAAATTTGCCGATGACACAACTGTGGTGGGTCTCATCAGCAACAACAATGAGTCAGCATACAGACAGGAGGTGCAGCGGTTAACGGACTGGTGTAAAGCCAATAACCTGTCTCTGAATGTAGACAAAACAAAGGAGAATGTTGTTGACTTTAGGAAGACTAAGAGTGATCATCTGCCACTGAATATTGATGGCTTAACTGTGGAGGTCGTCAATAGCACCAGATTTCTGGGTGTCCACCTGGCAGAGAACCTCACCTGGTCCTACAACACCAGCTCTTTAGCCAAGAAAGCCCAGCAGTGGCTCTACTTCCTGCGTAGACAGAGGAAAGCCCATCTTCCACCAGCTATTCTAACAACATTCTACAGAAGAACCATAGACAGCATCCTGAGCAACCGCATCACTGTCTGGTTTGGAAATTGCACGGTCAGGGATAGTGAAGCCCTACAACAGATAGTGAAGACAGCTGAGAAGATCATCGGTGTCTCTCTTCCTTCCATTATGGACATTTACACCACACGCTGCATCTGCAAAGCCACCAGCATTGTGAATGACCCGACACACCCTTCACACTCACTGTTTACATTTCTGCCATTGGGAAAAAGGTACCAAAGCATTCGGGCCCTCATATATATATCTGATATATGTGTTCTGCTATGCAATGGTTGCACATGTTTGCACATTTGACTCACATGCCCCTTGTTATATATTATGTGTCTTTATGTTATGTATCGTGGATTCTTCATTGTCCTGTGTTCTATGTAGCACCATGGTCCTAGTGGAACTTTGTTTCGTTTCACTGTATGCTGTACTACTGTATATGGATGAAATGACAATAAATACTCTTGAATCTTGAATGTGCTCCAGGTGCTCACTGATGTTCTTCCGCCGGCACTTCCTGGTGTGGCGGAAGTGCCGCATGAGCACCCGGAAGCACTCTGGGAGTCCCTGGAAGGTCCTTCCTCCACCTTCCCAGGTGTGGCGGAAGTGCAGAATTCCTGGGCTCTATGAGGCTTGGGGCGCCTCCTGGCAGTAGCCACGGGCCCCAACGGGTTTGAGCCTCCACGCTCCGTCCCCGTGGTCTCCTCATGGCCCGCAGGATGTATAGATTGGGTTTGACCACCAGCCTCCTGCCACAACATGTTAGGCACAATTAAAAATCTAATTAAAACAAACAGAAAAGGAAAACATTGCACAGAAATATAACACAAAAGCCAGAGTTGGAGCTCCATATGATCAAAGTAAGCAAAATGTTTAAAAGCCAGGTCAGAGCAAACACGTTCACAGGAGCAGATGATATCACAGTAGTTAGCAATAAGCACAGCATTTTAAAATGAAATGGTCCTAAACAAAGGCAGAAGATATGGTTGACATGATGGGTTAATAATCAATATCACCAGGCAACAGTAACTAGGCATCGTTGTGATGGCATATCTTTACGGTAGCATCTTGAGGACTTGTCTGATGTATGAGTGATTAATATCTGCTACTAATATTGTAGAACAATGTTTGAAATAATATTGTCTTTTATGAACTTCATTTTACTGTACACTACTGTATTATGCCATTTACATGCTTTTTTTATCAATATTCCATCTTCACTTATTGATATTCTTCTTCATGTAAAGACTGTAAAGTGCTATAATGATTACTACTGCATTTGGTTCTTTGGATGCAGTCTTGCCTTTAACACAAAGTGCCAATTAAATTGTACTGAGTACACCTGACAATAGACTTGACTTGACTTGAAAAAACACAAACCTACCAAAACAAGGTGAAATGGCAGGTTATGTTGGTCAACAAAGTTTAACTTTGTGTCTGCAAAAGGTACCTCTGATCATCTCAATCGACTGAACACAAAAAGAGAGACGCCGTGCTGACACAGCTAGTTATTTGATACCTAGGAGGTAATGTGAAGGACCTGTCTTTTTCTGGGACTATAAACTATTTTTTTTCTGAAGTTTAGAATGGCTAGTACTGCTAAGTAAACAGCCTTCACCTTGATGGACAAGACTACAATGCAAGTGACTCCTTCATCAGACATTCGTAAGATATCTCTTTAGATGGTTGGACTAAAAAGAGCCTTACAGCATTTTTTATGGGCGTAGTTGCATGGTTCTACAATCCCTTTGCTATGTATCAGATAGATAGATAGATAGATAGATAGATAGATAGATAGATAGATAGATAGATAGATAGATAGATAGATA
>JANRMT010062800.1:13816065-13835141 GCA_026402145.1 Polypterus bichir lapradei | reverse complement strand
ATAGATAGATAGATAGATAGATAGATAGATAGATAGATAGATAGATACTTTATTTATCCCAAGGGGAAATTCACATACTCCAGCAGCAGCATACTGATAAAAAACAATATTAAATTAAAGAGTGATAACAATGCAGGTATAACAGACAATAACTGTGTATAATGTTAACGTTTACCCCCCCGGGTGGAACTGAAGAGTCGCATAGTGTGGGGTCTCCTCAGTCTGTCAGTGGACAGGATGGTGACAGCAGTCTGTCGCTGAAGCTGCTCCTCTGTCTGGAGATGATCCTGTTCAGTGGATGCAGTGGATTCTCCATGATTGACAGGAGCCTGCTCAGCGCCCGTCGCTCTGCTACAGATGTCAAACTGTCCAGCTCCGTGCCTACAATAGAGCCTGCCTTCCTCACCAGTTTGTCCAGGTGTGAGGTGTCCCTCTTCTTTATGCTGCCTCCCCAGCACACCACTGTGTAGAACAGGGCGCTCGCCACAACCGTCTGATAGAACATCTGCAGCATCTTATTGCAGATGTTGAAGGACGCCAACCTTCTAAGGAAGTATAGTCAGCTCTGTCCTCTCTTACACAGATCATCAGTATTGGCAGTCCAGTCCAATTTATCACCCAGGTGCACTCTCAGGTATTTATAGGTCTGCACCCTCTGCACAGTCACCTCTGATGATCACGGGGTCCATGAGAGGCCTGGGCCTCCTAAAATCCACCACCAGCTCCTTGGTTTTGCTGGTGTTCAGTTGTAGGTGGTTTGAGTCGCACCATTTAACAAAGTCCTTGATTAGGTTCCTATACTCCTCCTCCTGCCCATTCCTGATGCAGCCCATGATAACAGTGTCGTCAGCAAACTTTAGCACGTGGCAGGACTCTGAGTTGTATTGGAAGTCTGATGTATGTTGGCTGAACAGGACCGAAGAAAGTCCAGTCCCCTGCGGCGCTCCTGTGTTGCTGACCACAATGTCAGACCTGCAGTTCCCAAGACGCACATACTGAGGTCTTTCTGTAAGATAGTCCATGATCCATGCCACCAGGTATGAATCTACTCCCATCTCTGTCCGCTTGTCTCTGAGGAGCAGAGGTTGGATGGTGTTGAAGGTGCTAGAGAAGTGCAGAAACATAATTCTTACAGTGTATGTATTGAAGGCACAGCTAGTATTTCATAATCTTCATTTAATAGCCATTCTCTAAGCTATAACTAAAATGAGTTTCTCAAAATTCACCAAAAATAAAAACTAAAATAGGAATGGTCAAAGGTTTTAAAAATAATCAGAAACTAAACTGAAAATAACATGACATGTTAATATAGTTAGAAAAAAAAAATGGAACTAAAATTACCATGATAGTGAATATTTTTCCATATGTTTGGTTGTATATGGAGAACACATAAGGGTAAGATATCTTAAACTGCTACAAACTACATGCATCATTTCTCAGTAAGTACACTAAATAAAGAACATACCAGACACTTACTAATTAATTTAATTTCATGTTCAATAAAAATATTATTATTATTGCATTTCCTTTACAATTATCAAATTTAGATATTTTACAGCTTCATAATTGTCTAACTGAAGTTTGCCTCTGACTATTAAAACTCCAGACATAAAATGAATTTGATCTGCATATTGAAACAGTCAGCCAAGCAACACTATCACTATCGCATAATCCATATGACCGTGTTACCCTAGCATCTCACTACCTCAAAATGTCAACAGACTACACTTACTACGTGTACAGTCAGAGCTGGCACATTAAATAATGCCGCTTGAGGCAAGACACTTTTCTTTCTGCCTGCCCCCATACACAGTATAATACGTCCTTTCTAGGCATGAGTTGATACAGTTAACCCGCATACAATGCATATTGCAGTACAGGGTTCATAATACAATATTCCCACAATGCAATATGTCATCAGAACAAATGACAAAATTGTAAATAACAATATATTTGAGAAAAAATGAGAAAAATGAAAAGGTTTTGCTTAAAGCAAATAAAACACATAAATAAATAGATGTTAAAAATACGGCAACATTTTAGTTTAGGTACTGCAAAAATGCATCAATTACTCACTTACTCAGATGTAAAAGGGTTCTTTTGGTCCTCATAACACTTATAGAACATCAGTAGATCGGTTATTTATCTCTGTGCAGTGTGACGTAGTGACTCAATGATAAAATGACTTGTTAATGTGAAGAATTCACAGGTCTTATGCTAAACATGTAATATCAAGAGAAATGTGTTTCAGTTAAGCCCCCTCAGATCACTCCAAAGTGAAATGTTGTAAGGAGGTCACACTGCAGAGATGAAGAAACACTTTAGTGATGCTTTGTAAGTGGTACGATGACCCAAAGAATTGTTTGTTGTCTTTCATAATAGTAAATGAATAATAGATACACTTTTGCAGTACCTAAACTAGTGCTGCCACTAGTTATCCAACCCGCTATATCCTAACTGCAGGGTCACGGGGGTCTGCTGAAGCCAATCCCAGCCAACACAGGGCACAAGGGAGGAAACAAATCCCGGGCAGGGCGCCAGCCCACCGCAGGGCACACACACCCCCACACACCAAGCACACACTAGGGACAATTTAGAATCACCAATGCACCTAACCTGCATGTCTCTGGACTGTGGGGGGAAATTCAAATATATTAATTCTTCATTTCTTCTGTTTGATCTAAGTACATATTCATTGAGTTTTACGGCTGTGAAAATGATTGCGAAGCAAAACTTGTCTGTTTTGCTCATCCTGTACATTACTTTAGCAGTTACAAAACTCCTTCAAACTAAGAGGCATCTGATCTTTGTACCTAAACGAGCATTTTGAAACTTTAGAGACGTTTAACAGGCATTATACCTGTGAGTGACTCCTTAATAATATTTCAGAAATTAACAAAACTGCAGAACATGACAATCAATATATACACTATACGATACATGAAAATTCATATGAACGCCAATAGTAAGAACTGGCATATAGCTTTGAAATATGCATGTGCCATTTTGATGCTTGGAAAGACACCAAGCAGCAAAGTGGTGCAAACTGCAGTTGAGAGAGATTTAAAACTTTTAAAATGAAAATACAGTGGTACCTCGATATACGACCGCTTTGGAATAAGTCCAACTTGGTATTCGTCCTGTTTGGACGCGAAACATTTTGCTTGGTATACGACCTTTGTTTGGAATACGACTCATGTGCTAGAACACCACGCGCTATCCTTGTTTACCTCTCTCGAGACAAAGCCACAATTGCCCACGTGCGTCAGTACACCAGCTGCTAGCATTCAGTGAACAACCCCCGCTATAACTCTATGTGAATTTTCACGTGATTTTGTGTTTTTTCATGTAAATTTGAATTGATTGTTGAAAAGTATGAAGGTGGCATGTGCATCCGGGATTGGCTGCTGCATACCATATGCCGAGAATAACGGTATCTACGATTGTGAAAAACAAAGACGTTATTACAAAGTAAAGTGAGGTTAAATTTTCATTTATTTCATCTAACTGCTTTTGTATTTATGTATTTTAGTATTAAGCAGTGTTTAAATTATTATATACATCCCCATCAATGTATAATATGCCAATAACAATAGGATTTTTTTTCATGGGAATGGATTAATCATTTTCCCTTTATTTCTTATGGGAAAAATTTGTTTGGTATACGTCCTGTTTGGTATAAGTCAAAGGATCTGGAACGGATTAAGGACGTATACTGAGGTACCACTGTATTTCTTTCAGTATTTAAAGACAGTTTTTAAATTAGGCAATTCATATGTATGGAATTCTTATGTTCATACTTAACTCAAATTTTTTGTGTTACCTTACATATAAATGTCTACGTGTGTGTGTTTGTCCGGCCCGGAAGTGAGAGGTGGAGTCGGGCTAAGGGCTTCACCTCCAAGGAAACACAAAACCAAACGTCTACGCGTGGAAGTGTGTGTGTCTGTTTGTCTGGCCCAAAAGTGCGAGGCTACTACAGCATTAAGCTCAGAGATCGGGCAAGGCAGCCCCAAGTAAACGAGTCAGAAGAAAAAAGTAAAACCTCTGAGAAAAGAGAGAAACTCTTACGCAAGCGAGGCGAGCACGTCGGCAAAACAAATCCTCCAAGGAGAGAGACGCCCAGAGTAGTTCCTTTCAATTACCTGACACCTTTACATTTCAATTTTTTTTTCTGCCGACTTCAGTAGTTTTTTAGAACCTCAGACTTTTTACAGCGCGGGCTTATACGGCTAGTTATATCATAATGTTCTTATATGACAATAGCACCCTGACCAAAGTGCCACCTGAAGACTCACCTTACATGCTGTTCCTGTATACAGTAAAATGAGCAAAACATTTTAATAGAAATTCTCCATGGTAATACACCATCTTAAACACTGCTTTATAGGTAACAGCTAGAACTACAGCAGAAAAATATGGGAATGTGGATTGCAGCACAAAGGCCAGCTTTCTATTGGACTGCAGTGTAAGACAATTCTATCAGCTGTTTTTGAGTCTGACAAAATATTTTACTGAAAATGCTGACAAGTTGGGTCTTCTGGCTCAGTTATTGGGATTGATCTCACAGCTCCAGGAGACTGCATTAGAATCCTGGATTGCATTTTTATGGGTTTTCCTCAAACATTTCAAAAACATTTGTGTCAGGTTAATGGGCACCAAGTGATATGTGTGGTGAGTGTACCCAAGTTTTGCCACTCTAGTACCATACAATGCATTGAAATTAAATGGATTCCTTCGACTTTTTTACTCCAAATACCCTCACCTCCCTAATAGGAAATGTACACCAACTGGTGTTTATGCATATGCTATTCAATGTAATTTACTGTATCTACGTTAACATTTAATACATTTAACTATTATTGCTCCAATATTTCTAAAACACTGAACACTGTGAACCAACATTATTCACACTATTAATCAACATTTTTCTTTTTCAGTATTACCTCACTTGATTGACAGTACCTTTCCAGTTTGCTTCTCCATTCTAAATATTTCTTTACCTGCTTCCATCATTATTAATAAGCAGTCCCATAAGGATCACATCATATTCATACCTTAATAAGTTAAAAGGCTGCCTGGATTTTCATTTCATTAGTTTTGATGGAAGATAATAAAGGCAACAAAACAAAACCCTGGAGTATAACAGCATTTTAAACATTTAAATCCAAAAATGTATTATTCAAAACTTGCTGTAGCCGATCTGGTGAGAAACAGTTAATCCAGTATATGAGATTGTCCATTAACATATGGACCCTACAAACATTGTGACAAATATGTAGACTTGGACTGTGCTAAATGCCTAGCTAAAATGAATACATGAAACTAAAATCTCTAATCACACATAAAATTGTGGTTGGCATCTCATCTTGTTTCATGTACTTTCTTCTTCTGATGGAAGCAGAGGGTGATGGTGCGAGGAACCTCATCAGAACTGGCTGATGTTAAGAGTGGTGTTCTACAGGGGGCAGTTTGGGGGCCGCTGCTTTTTTTAAAATATATAAATGATTTAGATAGGAATATAAGTAACAAGCTGGTTAAGATTGCAGATGATACCAAGATATGTGAATTAGCAGATAATCTGGAATCCGTTATATCATCACAGAAGGACTTGGATAGCATACAGGCTTGGGCAGATTTGTGGCAGATGAAATTTAATGTCAGTAAATGTAAAGAATTACACATAGGAAGTAAAAATGTTAGGTTTTAATACACATTGGGCAGTCGGAAAATTGAGAGTCCACCTTATGAGAAGGATTTAGGAGTCGTAGTGGACTCTAAGCTATCGATTTCCTGACAGTGTTCAGAAACCATTAAGAAGGCTAACAGAATGTTAGGTTATATAGCGCCTTGATGTGTGGAGTACAAATTCAAGGAGGTTCTGCTCAAGCTTTATAACACACTGGTGAGGCCTCATCTGGAGTCCTGTGTGCAGTTTTGGTCTCCAGGCTACAAAAAGGACATAGCAGCACAAGAAAAGGTCCAGAGAAGAGCGACTAGGCTGATTCAGGGCTACAGGGGTTGAATTATGAAGAAGATTAAAAGAGCTGAGCCTGTACAGTTTAAGCAAAAGAAGATTAAGAGGTGACATGATTGATGATTGAAGTGTTTAAAATTATGAAGGGAATCAGTACAGTGGATCGAGACTGTTATTTTAAAATGAGTTCATCAAGAATACGGGGACACAGTTGAAAACTTGTGAAGGGTAAATTTCACAAAAACATTAGGAAGTATTACTTTACACAAAGAACGATAGACACTTGGAATAAGCGACCAAGTAGTGTGGTAGACAGTAAGACATTAGGGACTTGACTTGATATTTTTTTGGAAGAAATAAGTGGATAGGACTGGCGAGCTTTGTTGGGCTGAATGGCCTGTTCTCGCCTAGAGTGTTCTAATAATAAAACCATTAACATATAATATCTTCTTCTTTTTCTTCTTTCGGCTGCTCCCGTTAGGGGTTGCCACAGCGGATCATCTTCTTCCATATCTTTCTGTCCTCGTCATCTTCCTCTGTCACACCCATCACCTGCATGTCCCCTCTCACCACATCCATAAACCTTCTCTTAGGCCTTCCTCTTTTCCTCTTGCCTGGTAGCTCTATCCTTATAATCCTTCTCCCAATATACTCAGCATTTCTCTTCTGCACATGTCCAAAAACACTCTTGCCATACTGTTCCTTCAGAATAACCCCTACTTCATTTCTCCTCCTATCCACACCATGATAGAACAATTTGAATCCCCCTCCGATCCACCTGGTCTTACTCCCCTTCCATTTAGTCTCTTGCATGCACAATATATCAACCTTCCTTCTCTCCATCATATCTGCTAACTCTCTCCCCTTACCAGTCATACTGCCAACATTCAAAGTTCCTACCCTCAGTTCCACTCTCTTTACTTTCCTTCTCTCCCTACCTCCGGTCACATCTCTCCCGTCTTCTTCTCCTTCTTCTTCTTCCTTCTTTTTTCTCCTTCTTCGGCTTCTTCATCTTCAATTTCATGTACTTTACTGACATGGTACATTCTAGTGGCTATGCCATTCGATTTTAAATCCCAGGGTTGCCAGTCCAATTAATGCAGCAAGTGACTTACCCACCTGCATTCTGATTGCAAAAATTGTACTTTATACTTGTAAAAGACCTTAGAATGCTCTTCGAAACAGAAATGCTTTAAATATGTTCTACTTGAACTGAGCTCATAGATATGCTAAGAGCATGAATAAATAAACAGTTCTGAAATTCATCTTACACTAGATTAGATTAGATAAACTTTATTAATCTCAAGGGGACATATAGATGAATAAAGCAGCAGAAACATAAAAAAGCAAAGATACTGATTTAAAGGACAATCACTCACTCAATCAAACAACCCATCAATAAATACATACAAACATACATACTGTAGATGTACATTATGCAGAAATTGTAAAATGAACGTACAGAGTGTAAAAATTTAGTTTAGATTGTCAGGAGGAAACATTGGATTGCCTGATAGCAGCAGGCAGAAAAGATCCTTCTTAACACACCATGCAGGAATGAACCTGTGTTTAAAAGTGCTCCAAGACAGCACCCCCTGGAGGGGCTGGAGGGGATTTTACATGATGGCATTCAATTTTGCTACCATCTTGATTACCACAACAGCTTCTGGTGTGTCCAGGGTTCACCCTGTTTGTTTGTTTGTTCAGGCATTGCAGGAGACCACGGTGTACAATAATCTACTATGTGACCGGTATTGCCACTCTTAACAATAAAAGTATGACAAAGAAACACAGCTGCCCTTCAGAAACTCCCTCTTAAACAACAGTATTTCAATGAGAAGCAAACACACTCTTACCAGTCCCCTTTAGAGGATCAGCTGCAGACTTGCAGGCTTTCAGCTCAAAGTGCTTCTCACACGAGGTTTGCAACATTTAAAAGATCAAACCCCGACCAACCTAATGGCACTCACAGACTGCCTCTGCTCCAGTTGCTGCCTCCGAGCCATTGAACCCAGTTGATGAGGAGGACTTTGTGTTCTTTTGACCTGGAGAGGGGAGCTGAAGTGACACGTTGTTGACAAACCCTGTCTGGGTCTCGTGTTTGTATTTGCCACTTCATCAATAAAGATATTTTTTCCCTCGGAAACCTGTTCCCTTTTTTCCAGTCTCCTGTGCAACTTAGTAACCCAAGTTTGACAATTGGTAGAATGTTTCCAGCAGCTTGCTCCCTATATCAAAAGACCTGAGACTGTGACGGTGCGGGTCCTGCTCCATACTCCCTCCTTAAGCCACTACTGCAGTGATTATTTCTCTCTCTATATAAAAAAAATCCTGGAAAGGAAATTTCAGGGCGATGATACATGATCTTCTCGGAAGTTCTCGGAAGACATTTAAAAGACCCGCGAGATACATGGTACCAATAGATTGTCCCAGGGCCACCTCGCAGGGACATGGAACATGAGATTCTTGCAAGACAAGCCCTTCTTATCAAATAAGAGCACAGCCAGCAGTAGCACACACAGATCCTGTGCTCTCAGCAAAGAAGAAAGAGCAGCGCGGAGAAAAGAGACCCAAAATAGCTGGAGAGAGAAAAAGGCAGAGATTATGAAAGCATAGGAATTCGAAAGGCTTGAACAAACGATGGTGTGATACACAAGGTACAGAATATGAAAGCAGTAAAATTCGAAAGTTTTGTAGCGTCCCAGCCAGCCATTTTTGTTTTAAGTGACTGTTGGTCCGATTGAGGGAGGGCGGAGTACAGCACGGAAGACTGATAGCGGGGTATTGATTGATGAAGTAAGAGGGAGGTGAGACCCGGGGGAGGAGGGGTTTGAGAGGGTGCTATAAAGTTGTGTTTGGTGTTACGAAGTCAGCAATTGATCAAGTACAACTTTTGTGACACTTTATTACCTCAGTCTCTACAGTACCAAAAAAAAAAAGATAGTAAAGATCGCATTAACTCAAACAAAAGGTAATTAATCATCAGAACTAGGTGTAATTGAAAAAATAGCAGGACAAATCAAGGTCAGAAATAAAAGGCAAAAAGTTGAAAACAAAGTCTTTTCGCCTTCGGATCATTCAATGCACAAAACGTGGATTTACACAATAATGGACCATACGCTATGAAAATCTGTGGTCCCGCACCACAGCAACGATTCCAGTGAAGAAAAAAAAGCTTTTAAAATTGTATGTCCGATTAACCAAACAAAGGGGTTGGTGCTATACATATGAAGAGCAGGTTACAGATTATGAAAGCAGTGGAATTCGAAAGGCTAAAAAAAAAAACGCAGGCACGAAACACATGCAGAGCAAGATACAGAATATGAAAGCAGAAAAAAAACGACAGTGTCATAACAAAGAAAGTAAACATCATATTAGCGCAAAGAAAGAGAAATTATTACTCGGAGAAATAATGAAAAGGAGAATAGAGATTGAATATATAGACATAGGTGATATGTCAGAAGTATGTAAATATTGTAAGGCTTTGAAGTTTAAGTCAGAGAATTTCAAAAACGGAGTTTACCTCACATGCATTTATTGGTTACTTTGCAAAAAAAATTATTAACTGCTTATGATGTGGATCGCTTTGTCTGTGCTGAAATTCCAAACAAACCTATCCTAAATTATGGTACAAAGTCATTAAACACGTCTCACTGACCTGATTTAAAAGATTCATCACGTTGGGACACAAAAGATTCCAAATATTGTTTGTACAGAAGTTCTGAAATAAAAGTGAAACTAATGAAATAGCAACAATTCAAAGAAAAAAATATCTTAAAAGTGTGTATCCGGAAAACCAAACGTGGGGGTTAGTGAGCGAAGAGAGCAGGGGGCGAAGCCCCCTAGTATTTAAAAAGGTAATCAATCGCAGACCTCACTTTACCACAGAGACTCGTCAGGATATACAGTCTGCTATGGCCCTTCTTGTACAGCACCACTGTGTTGTCAGACCAGTCCAGTTTGGTGTTCATATGGAACCCCACGTACCTGCAGCTCTTCACCACTACCATGTCCTCCCCTTGGATGGTGACAGTTCTCAGAGGCTTCTTGACTTGTCGGAAGTCCATCACCAGCTCTTCTGTCTTGCTGATGTTGAGTTGCAAGTGATACTCCCTGCACCACAAGACAAAGTCCCCCACAAGCCTCTTGTTCTCTGACTCATCTCCATTATTAATGCAGCCTGTGATGCAGGAGTCATCTGAAAATTTGCATAATTGTCAAATGCTGGCATTGCACTGGAAGTATGTACAGGATAAGTAGGGTAAGCAGGAAGGGAAGACAAGACAGTTCAATGTGGTGCTCCACTTTTTCACACCACCATTTCTGACATACGGTCCCTCAGCCTCACAAACTGCTGTCTTTTGGTGAGGGAGACCGCGGAGGCATCATGATGCATACAGTAAGTGTCAGGATTATGCAAATAATGTTATGTTTCTGTGTATTATCTATTACTTTTGCCGTTATTTTGGTAACATTATTACATCATTTTTTGAGCGCTTATTTGTTTTTATGGTGCCACTGTTGTGTATGTTGGCTTTTATGGACACTGTCATTTAAAAGCTTTGGGTTACTATGTTGCTAGACATGCAATATACATATGTGACCCATGACATCAAAGTTTCCATGTTAAAAAAGATGGCCGAAAGCATTAGAACACTATCTGAATTTTGTAACAATATGATAAAAAAAGTTTGCAAAAAAAAATCTCTTTGATTTTGAGCACTTTTCATTTCATTTTAGTTTTAGTTTTATTTATAGTACAATCACTTAAACTTGAAAACAGGTCTGCGTTTAGCCCTTGGATATATTTGACTACTTGTTTGTGACATCTGTACAAATATTGAGTATGCAGGTTCAGTAATAAGATGCCCATGATTTGCAATATGACCATCTCAGAAATCAGAGCATTGCTGCATTGCACCATGGCAATGAGGGAGCTGTTGAGGCATCTATGAACGTGCACAATGAATACGACACCAAATGACAAATCTGCAAACAAACAAAAGCCTGACCAGGACTTAACATGACAGGCTCAGAAGTAGGCCTTACCCCAGACAGCTAGACCCCCAGCTCAAAGGCAGGCTTTTAGGCTGTTATGAATTGTGTTCTTTTCAAACTTTTCTCAAGTTTCCGTGAAACTTGAAAACTAATTTTGGTGTCATTTTGCTGGTTTCCCAATGCAAGGAATCTAATTCTGTAAAATTAGATTTCTGTAAAATCTGTAAAAGAATTTTAATCACTGCTTTTGTTTGAAATGTCTTTTTTTTTACTGTTTTTCTCTATACCATTCTGATTTGGTGATACCATTGCCACGATTTTATGTAGTTTGCATTGTTATCTGGATGGAATTGTATCCCCCTGATGTGCTGCTTATAATGTCATCAGGTGTGGCGGTTGTGATGGACGGCTGGCAGCTTATCCCGGCCGACACATCCAAGACGCTAAATGGCGTCTTCCCTGCAGCCTAGAGGTGCCCTAGATTCCCACAGGGCATCATGGAAGATGGAGTTCGGCTTCCCAGCCCTGCTGGGTGCCGCCGTGTGACGCTGCAGGGAGACAAGGGAATTGTTGTTCCCCGTATAGCCCGGAAGTACTCCCAAGTCACGGGGACGGAAGAACAGAAGTACTTCCGGGCTGAAGTAAAATATAACTCTTTATCTGATCTGGAAGTGCTACGGAATCACATGGACAGAAGGAGAGAAGCACTTCCGGGTCAAGGACTATTTACAGGAGTATTCGAGTCCCAGCAAGCAGAGCCAGAGTTGGGAGGTTGGGTGACAAAGCTGCTGGGAGTGGAGATTATTGTATTATTATCGATTATTGCTATTAGTGAATTGTGGCGTGTGTGGTGCTTTGTGCACTTTATTGAAAAAAATAATTCAAAATTCTTCTTGGTGCTTTTATAAGTGTGTCCTGGACGTCTGTCTGTTGGGTTTCATGGGGCAACAGCGACCCCTAGCGTCCATGCGGTATAAAGATCCTGAAATTTGACTAAATATAGCAAATTTGCTTTTGATCATTTTTGAATACTGGCTTCTTGACACAAGTTCTGCATTTTAACTTTGATTTTCAGTGTACACTTTCTCTCTTTTGACTTATGGTTTTGACCCCGGCATTGCCGTTTTACTTTAAGTTTTTTTTTTCTCCTTACTGTCTATTTTGGATTGTTTCATAGCTAGTGAAATAGAATGGGTCAGAATGGGGCACTGGCCTTAAAAATGTAAAAATAATCAAAATATTCAAAAGTACAAAAAGTTCCCATCAAAAGAGAGGGGAATTTCTGGCTTGAAAATATAAATAAAAACAAAGTTCCCCAAATATAAAGAATTTATTAAGACAATCAAAAATGAAATCAAACTCAGGAAAAGGAAAAACAAAGCGAAAATGTGGCAAGAAGGGATATGCCTAACAGGGGCATCTCAAGGTAAAGGAATCTAGTCCATAATTTAGCTGACAGAAATCCCAAAGCCACACACAAAGAATAATTCCTATAATTTAAATACACAATACAGTCGGTCATTTTCCAACCCACTATATCCTAACACAGGGTCACGGGGCTCTGCTGGAGCCAATCCCAGCCAGCACAGGGCACAAGGCAGGAGCAAGTCCCTGGGCAGGGCACACACACACACCCACTAGGGGCAATTTAGGATCGCCAAGTCACCTAACCTGCATGTCTTTGGACTGTGGGAGGAAACCCACACAGACACGGGGAGAACATGCAAACTCCACACAGGGAGGACCCGGGAAGCGAACCGTGGTCTCCTAACTGTGAGGCAGCAGTGCTATTCATACACAATACATACATAAAAAATAATAACTAAACATCATTAATAAAAACTACATAAAAATATAAAAAAAAGTTCATAAAATAACAATTCAACGCTGCAATAGACTGGCATCCTGTCCAGGGTTTGTTTCTGCTTTGCACCTTAGGCTAGCTGGGATTAGCGTCAGCACATCACATGACCCTGGTCTGGTTTAAGCGGGTTAGAAAGTGACATGTTAATTAAATGGAAAATAAACCTAACTGGCTCTGCTTTAACAAAGAGACTGCACAGGCTAGGAAGGAAAGGGGAGTAATTTAATGCAGCCATCATATTTATATGCTCTGTCTCTGAAAGTAATCCAGCAGAACGTTTATTCCACTGCCCTCTAGCTCAGTGTTATTGGAGGAGTACTGAAGTGATGTTCTGCAAGTTATTGTTTTTGTGGAAAATAAATACACAGCTTTTTATCTCACAAAATGTTGAAAACAAGGATGAACTTGCCTGAAAGATCTGATCAGTTTGTACTGGTAATCGTCCAGACTCGGGACACTTCATGAAGTGTATTCCTACGGTGTTGTCCTCATCCATATATTTATCTTATTGCTAGGCCTGCTGCCTGTGATTTATACTATTCCATAAATCCAGCGGCTTCAAACTTTTAATATCACAGCCCAAAAATATGTCCACTCCTTTTTATTCACTGCAGCCAGCCAGGATTTCAGTTTCTTTGTGTGAGAATTAATTGAAAACCAAGTCAATACTGGTTACCATGGAAATCCTTTTGCAAATGGTTTAGGTGATCCTGATAAGCTATTTTCATAAAATGTTCATTTCTTTTCACTATGTACACATATCTGAAGATCTAGTCAAATAGGTCGTCTGTAGGTCTGGGGTTAGACCTAAGTAATCGCTGAGCATCAAACAGTGAATCAGAATCACACAGATAATCGACAATTATAAACTTTTTATATTAAAGAGACCATTTGTAATTTTCAATTTATTTTAATTAAAGTAATTACACTTGGCACACAAAGGTCCTTGGAAGCAATACAAAATCAAAAGCTTATGAAATACCTTTTTGAGCTTAAAGAAATGTGTGGCGCTTAAACAAAAGAGAAATCCCATTTTACTCAAAATATTCTTTAACCCTTAATGTTAGTATGGGCAATGAAGAATCATTCATATTTAAACTCTGAAAGTTAAGTTTTTGAAAATGTTTTAAAAGCAGCGATCTTTAAAAAAAACCTTCACAATTAAGAAAAAGTTTCATATTAAAATAATAAAAAGCATAGAATGGACTGTTTCTTTTTTATTCCTACTTGATTCTTATGCTTCATGAGTCCCTTTTTCCACTGCTATACATAATAATAAATGTTTTTATTCTCTCCCTATTATTATAGAATTGTATTTGGTAATCTGACATATCAGTCTGTCTTTGTAAGAATATTTATTAAAGTCGTGGCATCAGAGGAAGACAGTTTTCCTTCGGCTGTGGCTTGAATGACAGCTGTTTTATTGATTTTCACTTTGCAAAGATCACACAGAAAAGGAGAACTGAAAATAAATTATTGTATACTGTTCAGAAGAAGATAAACACAATAGAAATGTAATCAGAATGTGTTTAATATTTAAAGCACTATTTAGGCTTTGTTACATATTGATATCAACAGGGGTGGTGCTGTCTCCATGGGCTTGGGCTCAAATCCTGGTACAGGCGCCATATCTTTGTGAAGTTTGTCCTTTTCTCCCGTTTTGGTGTGGGTTTTCTCCAGATACAAAAAAAGTGCTAAGTTGACTGGTGACACTAAATTGGCCTTATGGTATTTTAGCAGCATCAGGCACCAGTCTCTTGCAGAGGGCACTCACACACACCCCACACGCAATGCTAAATTTAAAACCAGGACACTAGATTTATGATGCACCATAATGTCATGTTTTAATGGAAATGAGGACACTTAAAGCTTCCATAGATGGAACAATGGATTACTCGTATACTATTTTAGGATAATTTGTTTATTATGGACTGACATCCATAATAAATGAGTTAAAAGTGTTGTTGTTTCAAGATGGACGCCTAATTAAGTCTGGCACAAACGAAACAAAACGAACTGTTCTGTGTTATAGCTTGTTGATAATGCTTCATGGTTGGAGGATCTGTCCTCTCCAGTAGCAGATCCATAATTGAGTGGTGACTTCTTAAGAAGAAAAATGAAATGGATGGGTGGGACTTCCAGATCCAGGGTGGACATTGTGTCAGAGCTCCTCTTGGGCCTCCTTCTCCAAACTAAGCTTAGCGACTGCATCTCCCTTTCATTGTTCTCCTTGTTTCTTACCTGGGTCGAGCACACTAGCTTAAGAAAGGTTTATTACATGCATCTGCAGAAATGGATGGATGGGTTTGTTTGTTCTAAGTTTGTTAGTTTATCCATCCATTTTCCAACCCGCCATATCCTAACTACTGGGTCACGGGAGTCTGCTGGAGCCAATCTGCCAGGGCACAAGGCAGGAAACAAACCCCGGGCAGGGCACACACACACACACTAGGGACAATTTAGGATCGCCAAGTCACCTAACCTGCATGTCTTTGGACTGTGGGAGGAAACCCACGCAGACACGGAGAGAACATGCAAACTCCACGCAGGGAGCACCCGGGAAGCGAACCCGGGTCTCCTAACTGCAAGGCAGCAGCGCTACCACTGTGCCACCCATTGTTAGTTTATTTAACTAACTATTAATTCCAAAACAGCTGATTTCTGTTAGTTTTGGACATATTATTTTTAGTATAGATAAGCTTTAATAACTTGTGCTTTGCTCGTTTCT
Organism: Polypterus bichir lapradei; assembly: GCA_026402145.1. Taxonomy (NCBI): domain Eukaryota; kingdom Metazoa; phylum Chordata; class Cladistia; order Polypteriformes; family Polypteridae; genus Polypterus; species Polypterus bichir. Next base: position 13,819,574 of record JANRMT010062800.1, on the reverse strand, counting down.
CACTAATTTCTGCATCCTGTCAATCCCTTCCTATAACTAATAACCATACTGTTCCTACATTTCTGTACACAGTGTAGCAGGGTGAATGATAAGGCATGGCAAAGCCAAATTCCTTGAGTGCCAAACCAGGGGCAACCCTGTTTAATTCCAACCAAAAACAAAACATAAATAATACGCACATTTGTTGGTGCCCTCTGCTTGGGATAGTCCTTGAATTAGTTCTCTTTAAGGGACGCATCACTTTCTCTCTCTCTTGTATTCTCTACGGCGGTCAGGTATGAAATGAGATGCCATTTTCCCTTTTACATTGAATAGACCAGAAGGGGCGGGGCTTTCTTGGCTTCATTAGCCTTCAGGGGCAGTTAATTGGTTAATTGAGGCTGTGATTGATTGAAGGCCCTGGGTTTCTTATGATAAATACCAAAACTTTGCATTGTCTATTTTCCCAATACAACGCAGTGTAGAAGTTGGAAGTAGAGTGTGATTAGTAAGGAATAAAATGAGACAAAATAAAAAGAACTGACATGCAAATCGCCTTTTCACTCTCCGTTAATTAATCTCTCTTTCTCCTTTTCTCTTCTCTAAGTGCATCCATTCTACTTCATTAGCATGGATAACACTTTACACTCGTGAACATCTAGGCAAAATGGGAAAGTCTTTCTGGTACTTGGGCATGGTGGTGCTGTATTACCCTTCTCAACACAGAGAGAGCAGAGAGGAATGGTAGTCTTCTTTGCTCATTTTATATTCTCCTAAAATCTGTCTCCATAAGAGATGTTCAAGGGAGAGCGACCATTTACCAAATAACAGTGAGTACTTACCTAAACATTAGAGGAACCAAACAAGGCATAAGGAAACATCTGCGTAGACCTTCCATTTACTACTTTGTATTAGGGCAAGTGAATAATTATCCAGTCTTTTCTGATAATCTTATTTAGGCTGGCTATGCAGCTTTCCTGCTCCAATGTGGAAACATGGCGTGACTGTGGTCACAGTGGTAAAGTTGCAGCCTTGATCTGTCAGTTTCTCTTGTGGTTTTCTACAAGTAAACATGGCTACTCCACTGTCTGTTTGAACCAAAGAAGAGCAACAAGCGGTGATCCGCATTTTACGAACTGAAGGTAAACAAAGAGCCGAGATCCTTCTTAGTTTGTCAGAATCATGATATGGATGTGCTCAATGTTGTCATCGGTAGTGGAAGTGGATGGGTGTCCTGCTTCTTCTTTATGCTTAACACTTGTCTAACCATTTTTGAATTCTCAATCTATTCATAAACAATCTTGCTAAGGTAAAACACTCTGTCCATACTGTGCAGCAAGACCTTTATGGATTTCAGCCCTGGTACACCATCCTGACATAAAAAGCAAACACAATAATCTTCAAGGTGAGAATAATAATCGACTGATTCTCGTACATACATTTTCAAACTCATTTATCTCAATTCAGAGTCAAAGAGGAGTCTATCTAAGGTCCACTGGGTGCAAGGCAGAGAATAAACCACACCAAGAGATCAGACCTTCACATACACATGCTTACTTCACGTGGGGCCAATTAACACAAGTAAATCAACTTAACACACGCGTCTTTGGAGATGTGGGAGGAAATGAGATTACCTGAAGTAAAAGACATTGGGAAAACATTTAAATTCTGCACAGAAAGCAAACTGACATGGAATTCAAACTGAGAATGCAAGATCCAGAGTCACCATGCAAACTCTATTTTTGCCAAATTCATTTACAAAAACAGTAGCCTGGCCTAAAACCAAAGCCTTAAGAATTACAGTATCACTAATGATAAAGTGGATCTGTTGTTCTCCTAACTGTAGAAAATGAGTTGCACTTAAGTGTCTGTTGATCGAATGGAAACAAAACAAAATATAAAGACACATCAGAAAACTACAGTATATATCCTTTTAATCACTATCTTAATTTCTGGAGTGGGCCCCCAATTCCTTTCTCCACTTTGGTGTCCATGCTTTTAAAAATAGGCATTTCATTACAGAGTTAATGGAAAGGAAAAATATATATTATACTGTATATGCCATTTATAAATTATTAAAGTGCTCAGCACCTTCAGTAGCCACAGCTGGGAATAAAGAAGAAGAGCACCGTCTAAAACAGTCAATCATTGCTTATTTAAGTAAACATGGAAAAAAACAGAAAGCACTTTTAACGTCAATGAGGCAAAGATTTCACCAATTACAAATGTGGTGCTTTTACAATGAGCAGCATTTTGTCAGCTGAGTTCTTGCCTCTTTAGCCTGACACTAATAAAAAGACTGGCATTTATTAAAACCATAAATATTAATGCAACAGATCAAACAATGTTCAAAAACTGACCACGTACAAATTCTCTGATGTTCTTTAGGAGTCCTTTGATCTGTCTGTAAAAATGTGAATATCAGCCACAAAAGGTTGGAGGTTTCTTTTTTTTTATAAAATAATTCATCATTGATTTGAGTTGCTTCATTACTACCCAGATATGAAAAAAAGAATATTTTGTAGAAGATGGTTGGATATTTGTGGGAAAAAAAATGTTGCGGCTTTTATCCATTCAATTATATATATATATAGAGAGAGAAAGAGCGGCACGGTGGCGCAGTGGTAGCGCTGCTGCCTCGCAGCTAGGAGACCCGGGTTCGCTCCCTGCATGGAGTTTGCATGTTCTCCCTGTGTCTGCATGGATTTCCTCCGGGCGCTCCGGTTTCCTCCCACAGTCCAAAGACATGCAGGTTAGGTGGATTGGCAATTCCAAATTGGCACTTGGTGTGTTTGTGTGTGTCCTGTGGTGGGTTGGCACCCTGCCCGGGATTGGTTCCTGCCCTGTGTTGGCTGGGATTGGCTCCAGCAGACCCCCGTGACCCTGTGTTCGGACTCAGCGGGTTGGATAATGGATGTATATATATACACATACAGTACAGGCCAAAAGTTTGGACACACCTCCTCATTCAATGTGTTTTCTTTATTTTCATGACTGAAGGCATCAAAACTATGAATGAACACATGTGGAGTTATGCACTTAACAAAAAAAGGTGAAATAACTGAAAACATGTTTTATATTCTAGTTTCTTCAAAATAGCCACCCTTTGCTCCGATTACTGCTTTGCACACTCTTGGCATTCTCTCGATGAGCTTCAACAGGTAGTCAGTCACCTGAAATGGTCTTCACTTCACAGGTGTGCCTTATCAGGGTTATTTAGTGGAATTTCTTGCTTTATCAATGGGGTTGGGACCAGCAGTTGTGTTGTGCAGAAGTCAGGTTAGTTGGACGATCATTTATTTTTCAACAGGACAATGACCCCAAACACACCTCCGGGCTGTGTAAGGGCTATTTGACCAAGAAGGAGAGTGATGGAGTGCTGTAAATGGTCATGAAAATAAAGAAAACACATTGAATGAGGAGGTGGGTCCAAACTTTTGGCCTGTACTGTATATATGTATATATATATTGTGAACCCGGCCCGGACACAGACAGGCGGACATGTTGTTCTTCACCACCACACGTTTTAT
>JANRMT010062800.1:13796240-13816055 GCA_026402145.1 Polypterus bichir lapradei | reverse complement strand
TCCCTCATGACGTCCCGGCCGGGTCATGGCCCCTGGCATCCCTGACAATATATATACAGGCAGTCCCCGGGTTACGTACGAGATAGGGACTGTAGGTTTGTAATTAAGTTGAATTTGTATGTAAGTCGAACAGGTCCATTATTTTAATAAATGCTATTGTTGACCGACTGTAACCAAGTGCTCTGCCAATGAATGATGGAGTTTCACTTCTCTCTGACCTTTTTATTATTTCTACTGTATTTTCAATGGTGATGGTTTTTCTCTTCTTTACTGTATCACCGGCACTTGCATCAGATTTGTGTTTCAGACACATTGTTGAAGGGTGAAGACAAAAGATTAAGATGAGCTCTTCTGCACAGCGCTGTACACGCTATCACAGCAGAAAGGCACCCGTCGTCAACACGTCTGATGTACTGACAAGAGACAACTTCCTGCTATGTGTGTAACAGTACAAGCAGTCTTGCTATTGAGAACGAATGGGGACATCGATGGGCGGTTCATCACCAGCCCGCCTCACAGTCACTCCACTATAGTATGCTGCCTGCAGCGTCCACCCACCGAGGACGAACACGGTGCAGCCAAAGGCAGGTAGTGAATCGCCCCCATTCAATAGGCAGCCATCCGAGGCACACTACAATGCTACCCCCCGCCGCCCCATTCACCCTCAATGGCCTCTGTTCAGCCACAACCGGGTCACCGCTTGCAGCATTACCAACGAGAACGAACGGGGCAGCCGTGTGTGGTGGGCGGGCAGTGAAATCGCTTGCCGCCGGGAGCCGCCTGAGGGACACTACACTGCGCGAGCAGCAAAATCGCCCCCCCTCAAGCCTCCCTCCTGCCACCACTTGCAGCGTCCCCAGGCCTATTCCATTAGCTTATTCCATTTGTTTATGATTCTTTGTGAAAAGAAAAACTTCCTTATGTTTGTGAAAAATTTATCCTTAACAGGTTTCCAGCTGTGTCCCTGTGTTCTCGATCCACTGTGCTAATTTCCTTCACAATAATAAACACTTCAGTCAGATCTCTTGATCTTCTTTTGCTTAAACTGTAAAGGCTCAGCTCTTTTAATCTTTCCTCATAACTCATCCCCTGTAGCCCTGGAATCAGCCGAGTCGCTCTTCTCTGGACTTTCTCTAGTGCCTGCTATGTCTTTATGGAGACCAAAACTTCACACAGTACTCCAGATGAGGCCTCACCAGTGTGTTATAAAGCTTGAACAGAACCTCCTGTGACTTGTACTCCACACATCAAGGCGCTATATAACCTGACATTCTGTCAGCCATCTTCATGGCTTCTGGACACTGTCTGGCAGTTGATAGTGTTCAGTCCACTACAACTCCTAAATCCTTCTCATAAGGTGAGCTTTCAATTTTCAGACCACCCATTGTGTAGTCAAGCCTAGCATTTTTCCTGCTTATGTGTAATACTTTACATTTACTTACACGTATTTCATCTACCACAAATATGCCCAAGCCTGTATGCTATCCAAGTCCCTCTGTAATGAATCAACAGATTCCAGATTATCTGACAATAGATTAGTATCATCTGCAAACCAGCTTGTTACTTATATTCTAAACCTTGTGTCATTCCCAGGTTTGTTCAATGGTTTGCACCCAGTGCTGCCAAGATGGCCTCCAGTCCTCGCAAGCCTGAGATTCAGTGAGTTTGAGAATATTCAGCTATGACATTTTGATTAGTGAAGCAGTCTTTCCAAGTGTGTCTCCCGTTGTATTCATCCCTGACTCAATGGTGGCTTTCATGTTTAAGTTCCCCAGACTGATGTTCACTCAGTTATGTTAAGTTGCTGTGTAAATCGCTTTGGACAAACTATGTCCCCAGTAACTAGTAGAGGACTGCTTTAAAGAAATTATCCACCCAAAAATAGTATTTTTTATATGTTACTTACCCCATGTATCTTATAGCCATGACTGAGAAAAACTTTCAATCTCATGTTTTTGCTGAGAACAGACATACTGTAGTTTCTGATAGAACAGGAACCGACGCTGGACAATAGCGAAACAATGTAAAAAGTCCATGAAAAATAAACTGACTTTAATCATGTCGCACAATCCACATGTCAAGTCATCGAGCTGTATGCTCACAATGGGCAAAACACAGGTAGTTTTTGGTAAAATATTGTTAAATCAATATAATGAAAGTAGTACAAGGGGGGGTTAAGTAAAATATTAAAAAAAACACATCATTTTTAGCTGGCATATTCCTTTAACTTGTGTGCTTCATAGCATCCTAGCATGATGTGTCTTATAAAAAACACAATGTCAAATTTTGTTTGAATAACTAAGTATATTTAGAAAGCTGTAACTCAGCTTGGCACTCAATAGTCATCCTTGTGATTATTGTAAAAACTTGAATTTAAAGGGAGAAAAATATTAATCTATCAATTCTGACACAAAAAAATGATAAAAATGAACTAGTTAACTGTAGTCATGATTAGTCACATCTTATAAAGTTGGCAATCTTGCATAACACATCAATCTCAAAACAGCTTAATCCAATTCAGGGTGTCACGCGACTAGAACCTATCCTGGCAGTGCTGTATGCAGGGTGAACTGAAGGATGCCAGGCCATCCAGGCGCTTACACATACACACACCCACATACAGTCAGTCAGTCATTGTCCAGCCCGCTATATCCTAACACAGGGTCATGGGGGTCTGCTGGAGTCAATTCCAGCCAGCACAGGGCACAAGTCAGTAACAAATCCAAGCCCAAAGCCAGCCCACCGCAGGACACATCCACACACCAAGCACACACTAGGGACAATTTAGGATCGCCAATGCACCAAACCTGAATGTCTTTGGAGGAAATCCATGCAGACACAGGGAGAACATGTAAACTCCACGCAGGGAGAACCTGGGAAGTGAACCCGGGTCTCCTTACTGTGAGGCAGCAGCGCTACCACTCCACCACCATGCCACCCCACCCACATACAATATAGCCATTTTAGAGCTGCAAATTAATCTGACCTACATGACTTTATGGACGTGGGAGGAAACCCCACACAGGCTGGGAAGAACCTGCCATCTGCACATGGTCAACATCCAGGCATGGAATTCAAGCCCAGGATGTTGTATTTGTGAGGTGACTGTGTTGCCTACTACACCACTATGCTCAATAAATTGATTAATTATAACTGATTTAATGGACTCAGGGTTATATTAACTTCAAATGTTAGTCTTTACTAAGACATACATTCCATAATCCAGTGACAACAAGGTTGACTAGGGGCTCCATATGAGGAAGGCAGGTAAAATGTTTTATAAGTGCAAAGTGGGAATTTGAACATATTGTGATTCTCTTCTAAGACAGGCACTTCAAGTCTGGTAATGATTTAAGTCATTTAGGTGAAGTTACTTTATGCAATTTCTAGTTAGGAGATATATTAGTAAACTCTGATTATTTTATACCACTGTGTTTTTGCTTCCCCTCGGCTAATTTGCTGCCATTATGCCAAACAGAAGCCACATGGTCAGGGCTTTACACGTGGTATCAGTGGTCAGTAACTCTCTTTTTCTTGTCCAGTTCCTTTCTGTTGACCTCAATGTGATTTTGTTATGTCAAATTCCAGTAAAATAAATTTCCTTCACTGCATTATTTCTTAAAACAGTCTTGAAGGAAGAAAGCTATTCAAATGGGTGGGGTGCGCTCCTTAATTACTGCTTACTGTATTTTCTTTGAGGTCTTTGAGTTTCTGTGGTATATACTTCTGTTGTGTGTTGATTTCCTTTTACACCAGGTAATTTATACACGGTGGTCCAGATCTAATTATACAGATCCAGATCGTCTGGATGACTTTGATTTATGCAGGTACGATTCCAGTTTGGTGTGAAGACAATTCTTCATGTCGTCAGTTCGCACACTTCTCGATGGTCCGGGATTTTTTGGGTGATTTTCTATGTAATAAACTTAATAAGTTATAGCGTAATAAAGATTGCATAATTAGATCTGGACCACCCTATATTATACATTCAAGCTTTATCCTAACTCGATCCTGCTTTGATTACATAGTTCTAGATTGCATTTACTGTTAAAAATCGTGCAGTACATTGAAGGGAGGAACACTTTTATAAAACATAGCCTGTGAAACAGTGTGATGATGCCACAAGAATTTAGAAAATGGGATCAAAGGAAGGTGATATTTTTCTAATTATTAAAATAAGAGCACAAACAATTATAAATATGGACAAAAATATTAGAAAGCACACTGGTAAGATTTGATTGTCTCACAGTTCTAGAATGTGGGTTAAATTCCACCATCGATATGTGTGTGGAGATTGCATCATGCCCCTATGTTTGTGAGGGGTTTATTTTATGGCTTTTTTCTTCCATTTCCTAAATGTAGACTGTGGACATGTTGGACCCGGACTCTGACAGGCTGACACAGAAAGTCTTCAACAACACACATTTATTACAACCCGCACCCGCCAAGACAACATACAGTGCACAATCATCTAGACACAGTCTCTTAGGACTCCTCTCTGCTTCTTCGGCCGCCTCCAACTCCTCACTGGCAAGTTCCATCCTTCTCCCACCCAACTCCGGCTCCTTGATTGGAGTGAGGCGGCCCCTTTTATTCAGTCCCCGGATGTGTCGCAGGTGACCCCTGATTAACATCCGCCAGCACTTCCGGGTGTGCTTCGGAAGTGCTGCAAGGGAATTTAGTCCTCCGTCTGGCAGCACTCCCAAGTGTGGCGGAAGTGCTGCATATTCAAGTCCAGGGGCTATCCATGCGCCCCCTGGCAGAGGCCACGGTGGAGCATAGGGTTGGATCCCCCATCTCAGTGGCCCCCATAGAACCCAGGGGCGATGCCCCTTGTGGCCCAGAAAAAACACTGACTTCCTTCCAGTATTTCCGTACGTCCGGCATCCTGGTGGGGCAAGGTCCCTGGAAATCTGTCACAAGACACATTACTTTTTGGTTTCTATTTTTAATCCAAGGTGATTTACATCATTCGAAATACAATTGGAGTCCTTTACCTTTGTATTTCATCATACCAAAAAAACTTGCAGAAACTTATGAATATTTTCTACATGATTGTTTGGAGAAGATTTAAAAATTGAAAAACAATTCATATGAACGTTTCAGAAAAAGTCGAGAGAGAAATCCAGTAAGCCAGATTTATGCTTTGTGTAATATCTCTTAAGCTTGGATGGGCTTGTACATATCCATCTTCTATATCCATCAAATTACCAATAAATTATATAACTTTATTAATTGTAATGATTGGTTTCGTTTTTCCAAAAGTTAGTTGACTGCCTGAAAGGCCCCACAACAAAGAGAAAATAAAGTGGTTTATGTGACCATCCATCCAGAGAAGTGTCACATGTGGATAATGAAGCCTATCCCAGCAAGCACTGAACACCAAGGGAGAAACAATTCCTTCATGATGCGGGCCCATCACAGGATATACACACAAATACATAAACTTGGACAGAATTCAGCACTGGCAATTCGCCTTACCCACATGTTTTTGACCTATGTGGACATGAAGAGAACATGCAGACTCCATATAGGAAGCACCAGGGCATACACCCTGTCCTCCTTATTGCTAGACAGTAGGGTTAGCACTGTGCCACTGTGTGCTCTGATTTATGTGATCATTTATAGATTTTGCCCTGCAAGCAAAAGGATTGTCACTGTTCCAGTGTGGTGCATTGGCTGCACTCGGGTCCCAATCCGGGTTGTTCGTCATGTGGTGGGTATAATCAGCACAGTCTCCCAATCTCTCTCTCTTTTTAAAGATTTTCAAAAAAAGTTAATAAATCGAGCCTGATCTCTCTCTCCCTATCCCTTATTCTTATAGACAACCTCCATTATTTTTGAACATTTCTGTGCTTTATATATAGATTGGGTGCACACGTTTGAACCAACCTTAAAGCAATATGGTAGTAATGCTAAACATATCACTGGCTGGGAATAACTATTTTAGGAATCTTAAAGCCGCCTAGCACCAGTTGATGGCTGCTGATGTGGTGTTAATCCTTCTCTAGCTACAGTGGCAGCAACGTTCTTTCTTCCTTTGTGCAGATAAATGATTGTGCGCATACACAGTATTAAAGTCTTACACATTTGGGTTTTTAAATTTTACATAGATAAATGTGATCATATGTCCCTATTATTAAAGGGATATACACTTGGGTTTTTACTTTTGACTCAGATAAATGAGCACAAACATAGCGTAGCAGAGCATAACATTTCCAAATCTATTTAATCCAATTCATGTTTGCAGGCGGTGAGTGCCTGTCCGGGCTGCAGGAAACATCCCTGGAGACGGCATCAGTCCAATGCAGGGCCTGAGTAAAGTATTTTCCTTAACTTTTAGTCCATCCATCCATCCATCCATTCTCCAACCTGCCATATCCTAACACAGGGGTCTGCATGGAGCCAATCCCAGCCAGCACAGGGCACAAGGCAGGAACAAACCCCAGGCAGAGCGCCAGCCCACCGCAGGACACACCCAGCACACACTAGGGACAATTTAGGATCGCCAATGCACCTAACCTGCATGTTTTTGGACTGTGGGAGGAAACCCACGCAGACACGGGGAGAACATGCAAACTCAACACAGGGAGGACCTGGGAAGCGAACCCGGGTCTCGGGGTAGCAGCACTACCACTGCACCACCATGCCACCCCTAAGTTATAGTCATTATTTTATATTATGCTATGTGAAAAAATATAATGGGTGAATACTTTTTAAAGGCATATATCTACACACAGTGCACATAAAAAGTATTCAGCCTTTTGAAATGTTCATATTTTAGTGTTGTACAGCATTGAAACAAAATGGATTATTGATCAACAGAAAACCCTTTAATGTCAAAGTGAAAACAGATTTCTGCAAAGCAATCTAAATTAATTACAAATTAAAAATAACCGATCTAGCCAGTATTTAGCAGATGCACCTTTGGCAGCCATGACAGCCTTGAATCTGTGTGTACAGGTCTCTATCAGCTTTGCTCATACGAACTCTGCAATTTCTATTCCAAAACTGTTCAGGATCTGTCAAGTTGCATTGATATTGTAAGCGAACATCCTTTTTCAAGTCCAGCCATACATTTTTGATTCAGTTGAGATGTGGACTCTGACATGGCCACTCCTGGGCATTAACCTGTTGTTTTAAGCCATTCCTGTGTAGCTTTGGCTTTATGCTTGATGGTTGATGACATGATGGAAAATAATGGAACCACTGTAGCTTGTAACTCCTTTAGAATTCTCAGAGGTCTCCCTCACTAGTCTTCTTCTTGCTGATCACTCCGTTTTTGTGGGCGGCCTGCTCTAGGCAGATTTACAGCTGTGCCATGCTCTTTTCATTTGTTTGTGGTTGATTTACTTGGACTCGACAGGATATTCAGTAACGTGGATATTTTCTTGTGTCTGTCCACTGACTAGTGATTTTCAACCACCCTTTCACAGAGTTGCTTGGAGTGTTCTTTTGTCTTCATTGAGTAGGTTAGCCTGCCATACCGCCTCACCACATGCTGGACCTTCCAGATAAGACCCCGGACTCCTGATGCAGCCCACGATAGCAGTGTCGTCAGCAAACTTTTGCACGTGGCAGGACTCCGAGTTGTATTGGAAGTCCGATGTATATAGGCTGAACAGGACCGTAAGGGCTTCCTGGGACATTAAATATGTTCTTGATATATTAGTCCCTCAAATGAGAGCACCTCTGATAAAGGGAAAAGCATCTCTCATAATCTAAGGTAAGTTGGGGACATAGAGCTTTACTGGACTAAGACCTTAATTATGGAAACCACTGCACATTTCTGTGGCCAAAAGATTATTTCTTTTAATAAGAGCAACCTTAGGAATCCATGACGTTAAAGAAAGTTAATGCCATAAAGATAATTTCCAGGTGACTTTAAGGAGGTCCTGGAAAGAAATCCTAAGAGTCAGGAGGTATAGGAACGAATTGCCTCGACTGCTCTCAGCAAGGAAGGGATAAAATGGAACTCAGCTGGAGATATAGTTAGTAGATGGACTCTAAACTCAAAGAACACCCCATTGGACGAGATTATGTCTGACACATCAAACAGTGTCCAGTCCATATCTGTAGATGAAGTTTCTGAGGTTCATGAAATTCATACAATTAGAGTTGTGTAGGCGGGCCACTTATTGACTCTTGATGACCTTGGGCACTTTTTTGTAGTAATGGTAGTAGTGTTAGTAGTACCATGTGGCTTGGTTAAAGCAACAGTTCAATGTGGAGTGCCAACATACTGTAGCCTGGTAGATTTTAAGTAGGGAAATAAAGACATGTATTCCAGTTAACATGGGACGACATTTTTCACAGTCTAAAGGAAAGTTTGTGTGCCATCGTGTTTAAAAGGATACCCTGGTGAGATCAGGGAGAGTAAACCAAATTCTGCCATGACAGCCAAACATGATCCACATGAGCAGGAGACCCAGAAGTAGAATTATAACCTGCCAGATGGATTGTGTCTTTTAGCTGTTAAGTCCGTACTTGGGAGCTTCTGCAAAAGGATTACAGGCAGTTCCTATGGATAAGAAAATCTGATCTGCCCTTTTTAACCTGTTACGAGTGAGACAACCTGCCTCGCAAAATGAAATGAGGTCAACGATACTGATAAGTAAAAAACAAAATGCAGTTTGAAATGGTATATTAACTTTTAAATATTTTTCATGTTAAAAAAACATAAATGATAATTTAATTTCCACTTAACACAGCAAGTCCATAATGAAAAATGCAGATTAGATTATAATTAAAATATCTGTGAATATTATAACAACCTATTACAATAAAACAATGGATTCTTTATGGTGTCATTGAATCTGATTTTAAAGGGCACAAAAGGTAATATTAGCATAGAGGAAAACAATTTCCCTTAAAGCGCCAAACTATTAAATTGTGTTAATATATTTAAATATATATAATTTAAATATACATATATTAATGTGTGTATAATTTATAAATACATTATCATCACAGAAAGTAAAAGTTGAATAAAGATTTACCGTATCTATTAGTGCAAAAAAGAAAATGGGAGAATTCTGTACCCACTCAGAATTTTCCCTGTTGTTTCTTCAAAATGAGAAAAGACACAGCTAATATATGAAGTCATTAAAAGATCACCGAGGTGAACATTTCTTTAAATATTTTAAAGGTCATCTTATTACTCATGCATGACTTATAAATTCACCAAGATCAAAGATTCTGCCTGCCTCATTATTTATCTATGTGGATTAATTTTTCATAAATGTGCAATGGAAATTGTTAATTTTTTTTCTAATATTCTGAACTAAACTTCAGAATTCCCGTTATATGTTGTCAAATATTATGAACTATTCACATCGACTTTTTCAGAGTAATTTTGGTTGTTTTTTATAAAACATTGTAGTCTGTATGTTTCAAGTCTGCAAGGGGACCAGTGGAGGCTGATCACTGAGTAGACGGCCTGAATCCATTATTTCTTCCACTGATTTAATGTGCACCCTGCACCTTGCACACAACTAGAGTGTCTTGAAGACAGGATGAATAAAGATCCCTAAGGACTCTTATTCATCTGCCTGTTTTGCTCCTTTGATCTTTTATGTTACTGAATATTTTGCCTAAAATTTCCTTTGTTTCCAGTAAGGAATTTCAGGCTATTTTCTTAAGCCCTTGAGTCCAAGCCGAACTTGGATAAAGCTACCTTAAAATGTTTTCTTGTAAGCAGAACAGTGCTTCAAAATTCACATCAGATGAGCCTTGTGAAGTTTAGATCATACTTTGATTTGATATACTTTATTAATCCCCAGGGAGAAATTGTCAAATCGTATGACCTTTGCGGGTGAAATTGCAGGGTCGGCCATTTTACAGCACCACGAAGCAATTTTCAGGTTAAGGGCCTTGATCAATGGGCCACCGGAGTAGGATCCCTTCTGGCAGTAAAGGGACCTGAACAGGCATTCTTCCAGATACCAGTGTAAATCTTTCGCCATAGTGCCACCAGTATGCCATTTTTGGAGAATTTAGTGCATCTTAGTGACACTCTCAAGAATTTTGAGCAATCAGAGCAGCTTTACACTTGTTTATGCCTATATTTAAATTATTTATGAATACTAAGGGCATAAATTAAATGATGTAACTTCTTGCTAATATTCTCTTTGCATCTTAGCAGAATGTTCGGAACAATGTCTTAAAGGAATGCTTCACCAAAAATTATGTTTTTATTTTATTTTACTTTCCCCATGTGGTTTGTAGTGATGGTCAAGAAAAAATGTAATCATGTGTTTTCCTGCAAAATGAAGCTAACAAAGTTTATGAACAGGTGGTGACTAATGCTGGACAACAGCAAACAATATCAAGAGAGCCATGAAAAACATCTAATGTCACTCGCATTCCATAATCCACATCAAGTCATCCAGTTATATTCTCAACACATGCAAAATGCATGCTAAAGGCCCTCTCGCCCACAGGGTGCAGTTTAGTGTGAGGCACAACAAGACTGCCAGAATCAGAGGAGCATAGTGATGGAGAAGGTCCGGTGCAAAGCCTTTTAAAACTTTTTAGGTTATTAATAGAATTTCATCTTCAATCCTGTAAGAAACAGGGAGCCAAGTGGAGGTGAAGCTCACTGTTGCTGGTCCAAGCAAGGACTCTTGCAGCAGAGTTTTGAATCAACTGGAGCTGTGATATAAGATTAGAAGGGGCACCTGCCAGTCGGGAGTTACGATAATCGATGCCGGATGTGATAAAAGCATGGACCGGTTTCTCCGCATTAGAAAAGCAGAGGAAGGAGAGAACATGCAGGTGAAAGTAAGAAAGTTTCTTAATGTGGTTTATGTGGGCAGAATAAGAAAGGGATAGGAATCAAAAATGACACCAGGATTCCTTGCATCAGAAGAAGGTCTGATGAGATCACCGTCAAGAGTGACTGAGAAGGAGCTCGTTTTCTTAAGTTGCAATTTAATTTTAAAGAGTTTTGCTTCATCCAGGTTTTAATTTCACTGAATCAAGTTGTGAGCTAAGAAAGCCCTGATGAAGGTTCACATTTAACATTAAAATAGAGTTGAGTATCGTCTGCATAAAAATGGTAACTCAGTCCATAGCTATGAATGATTTGGCTAAGGGGAAGCATATAGATACAAAATTGCAGATGGCCAAGGACAGAGTCCTGAGGAACTCCTTGTGTGACTAGCGCTGTGCTGGATCTGCTATTGCCAAGAGTAACAAACTCTTGCCTGTCAGTCAGAGAGAACTTAAACCACAAGGGCAATGTCAGAGATACCCAGCACGTTCTTCATTCTGGACAGCAGAATGTCATGTCTGACCTGAGTGTCAAATCCTGCACTGAGGTCTAACAGAATTAATATGCTGGTTTTTCCAGAGTCTGCTTCCATAAGCAAATCATTGGTTACCCGAAGAAGAGCAGTTTCACAGCTGTGCTGTGCCCTGAAACCAGACTGAAAGGGTTCCATCAAATTATTAGAAGTTAAGAAATTGGTGAGTTGGGAGGCTACAAAACGCTCAAGAACTTTTGACAGAAAAGGTAAGTGAGAGATGGGCTGAAAATTGTTAAGATCGTCAGCACCAAGACCAGACTTTTTAACATTGGGGCTACAGAAGTGATTTTAAAGGCGGCTGGCACAAAGCCAGTGTCAAGGGATGTATTTATTATTGTTGTAACAGTCAGGATTATGGCATGAAGGCAGGATTTAAGTAGTGTGGTGGGGATGGGGTCCAGTACACAAGTAGTCAGCCTCATCTTACAAAGCAGGTCATTAACAAAAGCAGATGTGACTGGTGAGAACTTAGAGAAGGAGCTGGATTGAGTGGGAAAACAGGGAGAGATATAAATGGATGATGGATTTATGTCAGCTGAAATATTTAGATCTTTAATTTTATTGTGGAAAAAGTGAAGGAATTTTTCACAGATTTCAGTAGAGGAGGTAATTGGGCCAGATGCAGGATGAAGTCATTACAAAACGCATGGGTTGTCATGGTCACTTTTATTATACTGCCATAATGTTTGTTCTTGGCTGCAGTTAGTGCATCCCTGTAAGCCCTTTGATGGTCAGAGAAAGCCTGGATGTACACGATGAAGCCAGTCTTACGTGACATTCTCTCAAGGCGTCAGCCAGCTGCTTTCATAGACTGTAATTCTGAGTTATATCATGGAGCTGAGCACTAAAAGAAAACCTCCTTATGCTTTAAAGGAGCTTTATAGTGATCAACAAGACTATCTAGTGTTGATGGAATAGGTGAAGACAGAAAAAGATCAGAAATACAACTAGCAAGGATAGAAGGACAGATATTGTTAAGGTTTCTGAAAAAAATTTGACGTTTTCAGGTAAAGGGAGAGTTAATGAGACCGTGAAAAAAGCCGCTTTATGATCAGAGAGTCGCAAATCAACGCTATAAATGTTGCCGATGGATAAACCAGATGTACAGATCAGGTCCAGTATATGACTGCCAGAGTGAGTAGGAAAATCAACATGTTGCAAGTCAAAATAGTCCAGTAAGGATCGGAATTCAGTTCTCAGCTTACGTGTAGTAATGTCAATATGGATGTTGAAATCACTAAGAACAATGGCTCTCTGAGAAAGGGAACTTAAATGGGTTAATAATTCTGTCAGATCAGATAAAAAAAGACACACTGCATTTTGGGGAACGATAGATGAGTAAGACAACAACAACTACAACATTTATTTATATAGCACATTTTCATACAAAAAAAATGTAGCTCAAAGTGCTTTACATAATGAAGAATAGAAGAATAAAAGACACAGTTAGAAAATAAAATAAGTCAACTTTAATTAACATAGAATAAGAGTAAGGTCCGATGGCCAGGGTGGATAGAAAAAACAAAAACAACTCCAGACGGCTGGAGAAAAAAATACAATCTGTAGGGATTCCAGACCATTAGACCGCCCAGTCCCCTCTGGGCAATCTACCTAACATAAGTGAAACAGTCCTCTTTGGATTTAGGGTTCTCACGGAAGGACTTGATGATGATTGTCACGTGGACTTCTGGCTTTTAGTCCATCAATGTTGGAGCATCATGATGCTTTGAGTAGGTGGTGGTGGCGCAGGCCACCACCACAAAAAAAACGGAAAAAGAAACAGAAGAGAGAGTAGGGGTCAGTACGGATTTTAGAGCCACCATGAATAGTTATTATGATGAATTGAACATACAGAGTATCAGGATTAAGTTAAAGTGAAGTTATGAAAAGGCCATGTTAAAGTAATGTGTTTTCAGCAGTGTTTTAAAGTGCTCTACTGTATTAGCCTGGCGAATTCCTATTGGCAGGCTATTCCAGATTTTAGGTGCATAACAGCAGAAGGTCACCCGCCTCACCACTTCTTTTAAGTTTAGCTTTTGGAATTGTAAGGAGACACTCATTTGAGTATCTAAGGTTACGATTTGGAATATAGGGTGTCAGACATTCCGATATATAAGATGGAGCGAGATTATTTAAGGCAGGACCTGATCTCATTATTTGCTTATGAACCAGACACTCGAAAGACAATGGGCAGGCAGTTGGGATTCCTTTGATGTTTAGCTCCGCTCTAACAATTACTGCAACTCCTCCGCCTTCTATTGAGCTGTGAGGCTCAGTGAAGTAAACACATTTGGATGGTGTTGCCTCTGTGAGAGACGTAAAATCATTTGGTTTTAGCCAGGTTTCTGTTAGTCATAGCATGTCAAGATTGGGGTCCGTAATGAATTTTGATAGTACCAACGCTTTGCCATTTAGAAATCTTGAGTTAAATGATGCGATATTAGCCAACAAGGGTTAATTGTGCGCAGATCCATGATCAGAGTTGCAAATTTGACACACAGACACTCCTGTTTTCAAAGCCATGAATAGGATGTCATACTCCTGAACACATGCTGCCTTTAAACTTTTCATTTGCACATCAGCAATGGATGGCAACCTGACCCGTGATGTAAATATTTTGGGCGCCGCCCAATGCCAGAGTCTTTTAGGACATTCCAGTCTGACCATTTGCTCTAGACAAACGGTTTAATCTGAAGGAGTTTGTCATGAGAGTATTTTAGCATAGTACAGAGCAATGCTTATTTAATGCTTATCTGAGCACAGCAGAGAAGGTGAGGCGGGTGGGATGGGGTGCCGCAACATGAGTGGCAAAAGCAAGCAGCAGAAGAAGCGTAGTAGGAGACGCTCATGAAGATTCCAGAATTTGAAGGTTCCAATACACTGCCACATATATACAACGCTGGATATTACAAGCATGATTGCCCTGGAGTGGCAAGCCAGGTGGGTATAAAATCTGATCATTTCTCAGTCATTAAGCACATATAGGAAGGAACTGAGAGCAATCCAGTATATTCAATATACTCCAGATGACAGACCATCCCTAGATCCTTAATCACCATGATACAAAGAAATAATGTTCATAAGACTCATCCCATGAACCACAGAAAGAATCAGATGTCCCCGAGGCTGCAAACCAAGTCAAAGTCCATAAAATCTATAAAATTAAATCCAAATCAGTACAGTTCGAGTCAGATGCATCCATGAACTACACTGTACATACAATAAAAAAGTTAAAGAAGAGCAAAAAGTGCAAGTTCAACGCAAATTTGAACAAAAATCGTTTTTAACTGGGATGAGCAGAAGCAACATGCGTGTGCCAGCATCCCAGGCCCTGAACTTAAGGAGACAAGCTCCCAAAACAAGCAGTAGCTGAAGATGGGTCCATCGGAGGCTTGGCGGTGCATCACCAAATAAGATCCTCAGCACCTGGTGATGTCTATGAATCACAGACTTCAAGCAGTCATTGCATAAAAGGGATATGTGACAAAGTACTAAATATGACGACTTTAATAGGCCTGCCATTGCTATGTCCCAAACATAAAATGGGGGCACCATGCAGAAAAAGTGATGTCATTTCTACGTGATGTGACCAAAATGTATGCAAATGTTCTTAAATGAAAGTCTACAATGTGCACTTTAATCATTTGTAATTTTAAACTGTGGTGCAGAGGGGCAAATCAAAGAAGAATGTGTCTTTGTCCCAAACATTTTGGAGGAAATAGTATATACAACAAACATTATGAGTTTAAATTCATGCAGTGCACATGTGCTGAATCCCGACTCGTTGAATGGAATGGAGTAAATGTTGCTATTTATGTTTATTATTTAGTATAATTCTGTATTTATCTGTTTTGTTTACTGTTTGGATTCTGTGTGCTTATTCTGTTATATCTCCTGTGTTTGGTGGGTGGTTCCCCAAGAGGCGGGGCCACCTTTCACTTTCTGTTGTGGGATTACTCCTAGCCCCATAAAGGCTCCTGGGAATTGCAGTCTCTCCACGGTTTATTGTATGCACTTGGAGGCTGGTGTGTTTTTTCCCCTTTTTGCTATTTCTTTGTATTTAATGGCTTTTTAATTCTTTTGCTTCTGTGTTTTGTGATTCTGATTTTTGGATTTTTGTTTTGGAACTTGTTTGCATAGGATTGCCTTGTTGGCAATGCTTTTTTGAATGTTCTGTTAAAATATTCTCCTTTTAGATTTTTTTTGTTGCCTTGCTCCACATTAGAAATGAGTTGATGGGCTTATCCTCCTTAGTAGGGCATTTTGAGTGTATTTTGGGACATTTTACAGTATTTTTTGGAACTTGTCAGCAGCCATATCACCCTGTAGCCCTAGACTGGTTGCCCACTGAAGCTAAGCAGGGTTGAGCCTGGTCAGTACCTGAATGGGAGACCTTCTGGGAAAAACTAGGTTGCTGCTGGAAGAGGTGTTAGTGAGGCCAGCAGGGGGTGCTCACCCTGTGGTCTGTGTGGGTCCTAATGCCCCAGTATAGTGATGGGGACGCTATACTGTAAAAAAGCACCGTCTTTCGGATGAGACGTTAAACCGAGGTCCTGACTCTCTGTGGTCATTAAAAATCCCAGGATGTCTTTCGGAAAGAGTAGGGGTGTTACCCCGGCATCCTGGCCAGATTTGCCCATTGGCCTCTGACCGTCATGGCCTCCTAATCATCCCCATACACTGATTGGCTTCATCACTCTGTCTCCTCTCCACCAGTAAGCTGGTGTGTGGTGGGCGTTCTGGCGCACTATGGCTGCCGTCGCATCATCCAGGTGGATGCTGCACACTAGTGGTGGTTGAGGAGATCCCCCCCCTTGTATGTAAAGCGCTTTGAGTGCCTTGAAAAGCGCTATATAAATGTAATAAATTATTATTATTATTATAACTTGGTGAATTAAGCACAATTTAGCGTGGACTTGGCTCAAGTTGGAGTCAAGCCGCTTCCCTGGCTGTTTTCGAAGGCCTTACACCTTTCTGTATATCTTGGGTGAGAGGATGACTACAATATACATCCATCCATCCATTACCCAACCCGCTATATCCTAATTACAGGGTCACGGGGGTCTGCTGGATCCAAAACAGGGTGCAAGGCAGGAAACAAACCCCGGACGGAACGCCAGCCCACTGCAGGGCGCGCACACACACACTAGGGACAATTTAGGATCGCCAATGCACCTAACCTGCATGTCTTTGGGAGAAAACCAGAGTACCCGGAGGAAACCCACACAGACACGGGGAGAACATGCAAACTCCATGCAGGGAGGACCCGGGAAGCGAACCCGGGTCTCTTAACTGCGAGGCGGCAGCGCTACCCACTGCGTCACTGTGCCACCCCTACAATATACAACAAAGGGAAAAAGTAACCATTATTTCTTTGCAGCTATAAAACCATAAAATTAATAAAGCATGTACAGTCATCAAAAAATTTTAAAAATATTATAAATTAGATTAGTTATTTTCAGACTTAGAAATAAACACCTTTCTGTCTTCACTGACATAGCATTGTTCAATATGCTGCCTTATCAAAGGTTTTACAGGTTACAATTAGAGCTGAGATAAAGTAAGTCCATAATCTTACACTGTTTTTATGTATCCAGTGTGAAGTCAACCCCGACACAGACAGGCGGGACACAGGACTAGCACACACAACACACGGCTTATTTACACAACTTGCCTTCACAAGTCAAAGCACCGAGCACAACACAGTCCTTCTGCTGCCAGTCCTTCCGCCTCCACTTCTCCTCAGGCTTTGTCTTCTTCCTCCCAACTCTGGCCTTTGAATGGTGGGGACTGGCTCCTTTTATATAGGGCACCCAGAAGGACTTCTTCTGGCAACACTTCCAGGTGTGGCAGAAGTGCTGCCAAACAGGGCCCTGTAAAAGTCTGTGCGCCCCCTGGCGAAGGCCACGGGCTCCAGCAGAGTTGAACGCCCATGCTCAAGACCTGTGACCCTGCTGGAAACCAAGGGGGCTGCCCTCTGTCGGCCCCGGGGGAGAAACTGTACTGAAAATACTCTCTCCCCATATCCTTCCATGGTCGTGGGCATCCTTGCCAGGTAAGGGCCTCGTCTGTCTGCCACACCAGCACAATTTTCAGGATGACACTATGGCCATTTATGCTTTTCTTTGTCCTTGCTTATTCATAATGTGCATGAATATTGTTGTCAGTCATTAAAATGACTTATAATGAACCCCTCTGAGGCTCAGTACGTCCTTATTGTACCTGTGCAGTACTGAACTGAACTGATACGAGCTGATTACATGTCTTGTTTGGTTAATAATAAGCAGGTCAGCTGTGATTTCAGGTGACTGAAGTTATCTTTCCAATACTCATGTAAACAGCTTTGACTGTAAAGTGAAAAAAAGTGACAGCACATTCTTATGTGTTCTGTGCTTTAGAAACTGTGCTGCACCATTTCTTTGACTCTGACAATTACATGGAGGCTGTATTCTTTTTGTGTAAAAGTATAACTCCCAGTGTATTCAAATGTTTCATTATCTTTTTTTCCGTCTGACTTTGTTCCCTACTGTTACTACTGAGGAGTTAGGCTGGTATAAGTAGATTATTATTTTATTTCCCTTGAACAACCCCCCCCCAGACACACACAACCTCACTGTTTATTTAGAGTGTTACAAAATTGCTGTTTTATTTATTTTATTTTAGGAAAAAGTCGGCAAAAGAATACTTTTTAAAAGAATGCCTTGTCTGTGGTATTGATTGCTTCCCTTGTGCTTGTGTGGTCTCTCGATTTCTGAGAGCAGATGTCAGTAGATTGGCAGTGATCGTGTTTTCACTCCATTATGGCCAACGCCACTAATAGAAACAATAATAAACTTCAATTATATGAAAAAAAAGTTTATTTTTTATTTTAGGTAAATGGCAGAGAAGCACAGATGCAGCTAGTACTCTCTGCAAGTCTCATGGAAATGCTTTCCCAGAATAAACAGTAATGGTATATGTTGGGTGCACTCTGTTTTTATAACAAACTGCTAAATCTGAAAAATCTGTCACTGAAGCATGGTTAGGAAAACAAATACATAAAAATAAAATGATAAGCTAAGTCTACTGCTGCTTCCAATACATCTACCAAGCCAAAATCAATGGCCAATTATTTACAGATTTAAGCCACCGGCTCTGCACAGCTGAAATAACAGCACAGGATACTGGGGTGGTATCACAAAATGTCGGAAAAGAAAAATTGATTCCCTTTAAGAGCACCACAAGTTGTGTGTAGCTAAAGAACTCCCTGACAGAATAAATATTAAACTTAAAAAACAACTGTTGACATGCCAGTCTCTGCTGCTTTTATGGGTTAATTATAGGGTAATTTGTTATTAGGCTACTGCCAATTTTTGCTGTCAATGCTGAAACTTTAGAAAACGAGCAATTCACTTGTACACACAGCACATAAGAGGCGAAGGAAACTAAATCAAGGGAAACTATTAGGGGGGTTTTGAGCTCAGTTGTTGCCACACGTTAATGTCTACCTCTCCAGAGAATGCAAGAGGAGCTCCACATTTACAAAGTTAGCAACATGGTGGAGATGTTGATTTGTCGTGATTTCTTCAGGGCCCTTTGAGAGATGTTTATTGGCACCTATGGAAAGAAAAGAATGATACATTTCTCTTCCAATGATGAATGAACAAGCTCTGACTCTTCAAAATTCTGAACTTGTATAATTGATTTCAGGAAGTGAATAAATATATGCTGTTTATACCCAAACATCACCCAGTCTTGGCATTGGCTCTAGCCTCAATTTCAACAGCTCTTTTATCTTCTAGTTTTTCACACCATGAGTACTCGACCTGGTGCTTACTTTGTTCATGACAGTTTCTCATCATTTTGTAGCTTATTTGTTTTGCACATTGACATTACTATTTATGACTACAGGTCTGCTTTCTCTAGTTGTCTTAATGAAACTCTGGAACCATTTATGAGCACATGCCACAGTCTGGCATCTAATTGTTACCAAATATACAGAATCTGAAATCTTGACAATCACGTGGCATCAAGGAAAACTAGTGATGTCTGGTGACTGTTATAAGCAGAAGACTACATTTTCAGGATTGGTTTATTATTATTCTCACCAGCTGGCATCAGTTTAACTCTTTGAGGGCTGAATATTTTTACAAAAAACAGATTTCACACAGAAATCAAGATTAAACATCTGTTGCTGCATGCTGTGGCTGCCAGTTTGACAAGAATGTGCGGCAGGCTTGCTGCCAAGCTGTCTTCACGTGGCTGAGGCATTGCAATCTAGGTTCTACCTCTAATCATTGTTAAGTGGCAGTCCTCCCTCGCGAACATTGCCGTATGCATATCAGCTACATGAACCCATTCAGCACCATGATTGGCTGGGGACCAGTCAATTGAAGCTGGAACCTCATATTCGTTTTTCGATCACTTGTATCAAAATTGGAGTCCGACAAGTCATAGTCCAGTTCAGAGATAATAGATAGATAGATAGATAGATAGATAGATAGATAGATAGATAGATAGATAGATA